>QVTF01005070.1:0-26958 GCA_003573665.1 Oxygymnocypris stewartii
AATCTTATCTGAAGACACAAACACCGAACTGTAAACAACTTTTTAATGCGTTATATACTGTATGTCTTCCTTTCCACTGCATTAAATTAATCTATACAGTATGTGTAGTCATGTGGTCCTGAGAATGATTACCAGAAAACAGAATTATTAATAATTCATTTACAATTCTGTTTATCATTATTGTTTCAGAAATAATGTATTGAATGCAAATCAATTTTTCCCCATAGTAATGTCAGAGTGAGATTGTGACTCACTGTGTGTGAAATGACAGGGTTACTCTTAGATGAGGAAGAAGTGCCTGCGTCGTCTCCATCATGACAAAGCCTGAGCACCTCACATTCACGGCTTTGAAGCTCCGGTATATAGAGACTTCACACTGAGATGAAAGGAAGATGGAAGTACAATGCACAAAACACACATTCATTTAAGCTTAGCTGCTAAATAAAGTAGGATTGTACTTGCTAGACTTGTCTTTGTTTAGTCCCAGAGAGACAGATTTTTGACTGCGAGCATGTAAATCATCCACATTCGATGAGTTTATCTGAAATAGTAGTTATAATAAAGCTTTAAAAAAGGGAATAAATGACCACAAACATATATAAACTGTGATAAGAATCAAAAGTCAGAGCTGTTTTTCTTAAACACATCAGAATATTTTATCATAATTAATTTTAGCTGAAACTTTAAGTGTGTTTTTGAGGCTGCTAACATGGCAAACTTTGGTAAATTCAGGGATTTGTTTCTCCTCAAAAGTGCTCATTTTACCCACATTTGATTTGACATTGAATGGAAAGTAAAACCATAAAAAGGTTGTTATTTCAAATACACTTTTTTATTTTAGTTTAACTTGCAATACTATAATAACTAAAACTACATAAACTAAAACTTATATATATATATAGAAATATATGTTATATACATTATATATATATATATATATATATATATATATATATATAAAAAAAATTAGTTTTATCAACACACCACACACACACTATATATATATATACACATATACATATATATTTATATATATGTATATATATATATATATAAAAATGGCAAAAACAAACAGCAAAATTACTCAAATGTTTAATTTAAAGTAAAAACATAATCATTAACTAAAACCATAAAATCTGTTAACCAACTGAAATATTTTAAATTAACTGAAAAAAATATGAAAAATTATATAAACTTTTTTATATTTTTTATTTTCAATTTAACTTGAAGCACTAACATAACAAACAAATTAATACAAATCATATATACAGTGTGTGTATTATATATATTTATATATATTTAATGCATGTATGCAGTATATATATATAAACATTAAGAAATAACATAAACATACAACAAAATTACTCAAACTTTAACTAAATTTAAAGTAAAAGCAAACCAAAAAATCTAATTCAAAATACTGACAAGAACTATAACAGTGAATCTAAAATAACCCTGCATGGCACACAACTTGATTCCCTGACGTACTAGTGCTCTCTGACTCCCGGAAACAGCATAACGCCAGTCAATCAGACTGAAAAACTGCCCATTTTCAGCCTCGCTGGCCTTTTTGTCTAAAATATGCATGAAATGGTCAGTAAATAATATCTGAAGTTGAGACTAAAGTTTGTGTGCTGTTTGCAAATAAAGCAGAGAACATCACATTCTTTGCAACCCAGCATTCAAAAACTTTATCTGAATATGAAATAAATGCATGCACACACCCAATCCTGAAGCGTTTGCGCAAGCGGAGGTCATTTAAACTCGACAGAGAATGGCCTCGCGTCAGTCTACACCCCTATTCTTCATTTGCGAAGGCGGCCACTGGCTATCCATAGAGCATGCGAGGTTACGTGAAGACGCTTCAGTGACAGGACTGCTGAATACATTACTCAGGAGTACAAAGTGCACGGCTATTGATTATTCACTGCAGATGGAAAGTGTAAAACAGGAGCCAAGGTCCGTAGGAAGCAAATACACACACTAACTAGAGGGCCGCCTCAGAGGGATACTTGCACTTTAGTGACCTATAACAGGGTAAATGTTATCCAGGACATGTGGGCATCAGCACATTTGGTTTTTGGGACATGGGCCCCACAGCAAACAGCAAGCCTGAGGCTTGGTCCTGAATGCAGAAGTCCAGCAGGGAGGTGGCTTGGCTTGGCCCCAGCATGGCACCCATGAGAGCATCAACACTAGAGGGTGTTTATTGGTTTCAGAAGACGTATGCAGGGGAAATGCCAAGAGTGAAGTCTCCACAGAGAGCAAGGAAATGTTGTCTCGACAAAGCAAAAGTGCGCTGTGAGTTTCCATGAAAGGTCATGGGGTCAAGCAAGGTGCCAGAGGCTGTGCAGACTAAAATAAAAACAGCACTCGCTGCTGTACTACTTTACATTTATGAGCCCTGTCGTTCTATTCTGGGTATACAGTGTAAACTAGATGAGACAAACCTAAAATAATACACACATAAATAGATACAGACTGCATTGTATATTGATCTTTGGGAAAACCTTTTATGAGGAGGGTTTTAAACATAGTAAATCGGTGAAATTTGAGTGGATTGCACTCAGAAATAAAATCCAAAATTGCAGCTCTAAAAGGAATAGTTCACCCCAAAAATAACACCAAACCAATTGTTCTCACATCTTTTCCATACAATGAATGTGGACAGTGATTTATACTGCCAAGCTCTGAAGGAAAAACAAAAGGACCATAAAAATAGTCCATATAATCTGTGTCCTACATTCCAAGTCTTCTGAAGTCACAACAGCTTCGAACGAGTTAAAGACTGAAAATCATATTGAAAATATTACCGTCTGCCACAGTTCTCATATAACTTATATGCGCATATTTGCATATAGGGTTTGAGACGTTATAGCTGATTGCAACACAAGAAGTTTGAATATGAGCAAGCACAAATTAGATTTGATATTTATGATAATATAGATAATTTTCTGCAATCTCAACAGCCCTTGTTTCCACCAACTTCCATTGTACTTTTGCAATAGGTTGAAATAAACACAGCCATAACCACTAAACATATGTTCCAAGATCATTTCGCTAACGTTCCTATTAGGTTATGAAAACTTTATTTCTGAATGTTCTCTGAAAATTCAAAACTTCCAGTATTTTAAATGTTTTAATTTTTTTTGTTAATTTCCATTTAATCGATTTGCAAACACTGGTAATGTTAGTTTTGAATGTTCTAAAACAAGTAGTAACATAAAAAAATGTCCCAACGTTCTGAGAACATGATTAAAGACCAACGTTCTATTAATGTTATTAGAACAGAACGTTTTGAGAACATTTTATGTTAGCAAGGCATTAATGACTGTAATAAATTTTTTTGCAAAAAATGCCAATTTTTGAGTGAACCATCTTTTAAGAAAACCACTGAAATCGTATTCCAGTAGCCCAAGAATATTAATTATTAAAAATAATCGTTCCCATACGAGAAAATCATGCATTTGGTAACTTACCTATAGTAGACACCACTGTCCCAACAAAATAAAACGCTCCTGTAAAATCCCATCTGGGTCGAAGAGCATCGACCCGAACTCCAGCAGCAATCGCAGCCTCGTACTCTTTCAGGAGGGAGCTCAGATCCTGCAAGCTGATATTGAACGTATCGCTAAAGTTCAGCAGGGACCGGTTCCAGCGCCCGTGTGCTCGCAGCTCGGACGGCCTCTCGATGGTGGAGAACACCGCTGCGCCGCACAGCAGGTACACGATGATGAGCACGGCGAGCAGCAGAAAGCGCCCATTGTCTTCGTTAATGTGAAGGGAGCGGCAGCCCTGCAGTCGCAGCGCCGGCATCATCCAGATCTCAGCACCACGGGCGCAGTGGACAGCGACCGATGCAATGACATGGATCCTCTAGAGCTGCGCCTTCAGGACAACCCGAGACCTCCTGAGATCGTGTTAATAATGGGATAGAGTGCATCAAACACGGCAGAGAAGTTTTAAATAAGAGAAACAGGCTACTTCATTTAAGACACTTACCAGCGTAATTTATCCATTTCTCAAAGGCATGGATCCTTTAGAGCTACTGCTTTAGGACACCCCGATCTTCTAGGATCCCCATTGCACGTTAAGCATGTGTACCAAACAGGCAAGATACGGTTTGGAAAACGAGAAAGAACTTAATATTGTACTCCTTTTTGTTTAAGAAAAACTCGAATGTTATATCAGTGATGCATTTTACCTATGAACTGTTGCTTTCTAAACCTGCCCAAATACTGAATTCTTTAAAGCAAATGTCCTTTAAAACAGCACTTGTGGATCCGCTTTAGTATATTTAGTTAGTTAAATACTGGACTCACCCTCGTGCTCAATAAAGTAGTTCTCCGTCCATTTCCGTCTCCATCCCATTGATTGTCCATCCACATAAATCCACCTCTAAAGTGTTCAGTTGCACGCCGAAATCCTTTGAATTTCCAAGACTCCTGGTTGTGTTTTATTGCAGGGATGCAGCAGTGTGTTGCGGGTGAAGCATCCTTTGGGTCGCTGCGCCAAATCCCTCGTCCCGTGAATCACATGAATGCATGCGTCAGTGAAAGATGCAGCGGGCTAAATGCACATCATTTAGCGACCATATGAAAGAGATTTTGCACTTTTTTCTAAGGCAGATCTCCAGTCTTTCCGCTGTGGGATGTTTGATGCCCGCAGTCCTAATGAGGCTGATCTGGTTCAGATCAAATCTGTGCACAATAGAGTACTACAGTAATACGAACATCTTCAGTGCTTTATATTTTTACCTCACTGGTCGTTAATCAGAGTTAGATTTAAAATATGACATCTACAGCTAGTGGTCGTTTGATTTTTTTTTTATAAAGAACATAATACCTCCTTTCTTTAACTGTCAGGTTTACGTCCCATTTTCTCCTGACTATATCAAGAAGACATAGCCTAGGCTATATTTTTTTATTTACACGTTATTTGACATCTGTTTTTTTCTACTTCCTGTGTTCTTTAAGATTTAAACCAACGTTTCCACCCTGATCCTTTCATTCAAGCAATTCTGTTTTATTTCATCCTTGCTTTGCGTTGTAAATGACTTTTTTCGGAGGGAAAGGTGAAGACCTTGTTAAGAGCGCGCGGTGCACTTTTCCAGCTCTTTTCCACAAACAGCTCTTGCAATCGGATGGGACCGCGAAAAACATCAACCTTGAGGAGAAATGTGTCGACAATAACGTGATAAATGTTGCTTCCATTCCTCAGTAAGTCCATTTCGCGCCGCTTGCTCACGCGTTGCCACAAACTCCCCACGAATCACGAGGAAACGATGCGGCACGCGCTACTACAAGTGCCGCGCGCACACGAGCGCACCGCAGTAACAGAGGTGGGTCTGTTTTTTCTGATAATTCATCGATGGCATAATTACCTGCGGCCAGCATTACCAATGCCAATTGCGAGTCCTGACGCAGTAATGGATGAGTCTGACTGCAATGTTTAAAACCCAGAGCCTTTCATGAAGCAAGTGCTGGATTACATAAATTAGGCGTTTCCTGAACTGTCAGGTCATACTGTACATTACAGTTCTCATGCTACAGCAAAGATAGGTTACAAAGTACTGATTAATCCAAATGAACAACATCTACTTAAAGGAATAGTGCACTCACTTTATCATTTACTCATGTCCATTACAAACACAAATTACTTTTTATTCTGTGAAAAACATAATGAGGTGTTTAGCAGAATGCCAAAGCTGCATTTTTCCTACAACAGGGGTGTTTTCACTCACTTGTATTGATCGGACATCTGTCTGATCTTGGGGAGAAAAATGGCAGATGCATTATTGATGGAAAGCAATGTATTCAAGATGTGATGACAGACACATAAGATGGAATATTAAAGTGCAAAGTTGTTCAGGCCACATGCATAAACGTCCCAAAATCTCCCAAACCGAGCAAAGTCAGCATACAAAAGCTTGCGTATTCTGTGTGTAGGGAGGATCAGCTCTGAGAGACATGATACTTGATTCATCAGCTTTACCCAGACTGATTTCCTTTCTTCTCTGGAGTCCAATTTAAAGGTTCACTCCTGATATAGAAGGCCCTTTCCAACACATGAAATTATAATTAATCATAACATTAAATAATGTTATTCAAAACAGGTAACATGAAGTCTACACACAGCAGTTCATTACTATGGTATCTAGGATGATGAATTAATTATGCATATGCTTCATTATGCAATTAAATTCCTAAACTTAAATGCTTTCTTTCTTTAGTGTAACAAAGGAATATTAGCATCTGTCAAACTATCTGCATATAAGAACATTTATGGGACTTAACATGCTCATAAAAATCAGCAGTTGTTCTCAGATCAATCTGGCTGTAAACAGCCTTTTCATTGATGAGTTCTCAAGCCAATTGACTTAAAAAGTTTGTCCAAAATGCAATATTTACTTGTTGAGAATGCCGTTATTCAACAAGAGCCCAATTTACTGGGTTATTAACCCTGACAATGGCAAAATCAATCAACCCTCTCCTTTCACACACACTCTACAGCTAATAATGTAGATCAAGACCATGAAGACGACGTTGATTATAGTAAGGATAGTAGGGATAAACAAGGCTTCTGTTTTAATATAAAGCAAACATTGTATGTTTATTATCTGTAATGCATAGCATTCAGTATACATCATGGCTTAATTGGCCATAAATATGTTTCTTGCACTGCTTTGTTCTTCCTATGAATGCTAAATGCAATTTTAAATGAATTATTTATATCCGTTTAACTGCTGAAATGGCTTTTGTCACAAAAACACAGACTCATCATTATGTTGGTCCTTTTGGTGTCTCAACAGCAGAACTGTGTCACCACTTGGAGATCTTACTCTGCAATTTAAATGCATTACGTTGCAGTTCCTAAAAACAAACACAAAACAGCATTCACAACCCATTGTACTTGCATAATCTGACTTACTCCTTAACAGTATTCAATTAGACTAAATGTAGGGTTAAACTTACATTTTAAAGAAGATGTACTGACCCTCAGTGAGTACTAGTATTTACCATCCTCTGCAGTGAATGGGTGCCGTCAGAATGAGAGTCCGCACAGCTGATAAAAACATCACAATAATCCACACCACTCCAGTCCATCAGTTCACATCTGGAGAAGACAAAAGCTGCATGTTTGGAAGGAACAAATCAACCAAAGACATTTTAGCTTTAAATGGTTGACTTTTTTACTGTAGAAATATCATGGATAGAGGACTCACATTTTAGCTGGAAACAACAAGTTTGATGTTAAAATTGTTGAAATTGTAGATTTATTTCTTACAAACACATTTTTTACTGTGTTTAATGGACTGGAATGTGTGGATTATTATTGTGATGTTTTTATCAGCTGTTTGGACTCTCATTCTGACGGTACCCATTCACTGCAGAGCATCCATTGCTGAGCAACCGATGTAATGCAAAATTTCTCAAAATCTGATGAAAAAACTCATCTACATATTGGATGGCATGAGGGTGAGTACAGTTCAGGTTTTTTTTTTTTGGGGGGGGGGGGGGGGGGGGGTGAAGTACAATTGTAATAATTTGCAATAAGAAAATAATCATGTATTAAGAAACGCAATGTTGAATTCATGCTCCATTTCACTCACCAAAGCTAATTTTAATTTCATGTGGTACTAATTTGCTCGCTGCATGCTTCAATATCCTCATTCATACATACTTCAACTTAGCTGGGAACAAAAAGAGAATTGCTGATGAGACAAGAGGAGTCTAGCTAATGACAAAATCTCTCTCTACCGACGCTGCTTAGGCAGCACAGGCAGAGAACATATGGTTGCATCTATCACTAACCTGTCAAGATTCACCCTGAACGTTGCTGTTCATAATTACCTGAGCGATTAAACGACAGTGTCTCTCTGAGGGCTGACAGCACTGGAGATCTGTGGAGGGGTTGGCATTGGGGAAGACTATTGATCCAGTGTCATTCAGTGCAGAGTCAGCTCTGATCTAGAGGTACAGTATGTTCAGCTATCATCATCAGCACACACACATATACATCTATCTGACTGAGCAAACCTGCTGCACATCTGCAGATGGGAGTTAGTGTGCTAGGATAGAATTACTTAAGCATTTAGCGTGTACTTTTCTACTTCATTTCACACACCAAGTTACAAAAAAGAATATGGAACTATTAATGCTCTTCCTCTGTATTTTTTATCTTGTTTCCAATGTGCAATTTATCTAAATAATCAAGATACATTAATAAGCAAAATGACGCAAGATGTGAAGTCCTGTTTGTGCATTGCATGGTGTTGTGTTGTATTTCAGGGTTACAGGAAATGTATGTACACTTATGTTATGTATTCACACATAATATCCTGGAAGAAAATCACCAGGGCCTTTTCTGTATTTTTTCTGTGTGTGTGTTTACAGTGAATATCTGTCAACCAACAACTTTTCATACCACATTGACAAATATCTGTTCACGCTTTAAGTGTAAACTCCATTTTGTTCAATTTCTCAGAAAACAAGACTTACGCTATCTTCATTATACATCTCAAATAAATGCAACTTGATTTAAGGTTGTTTGTACTGGTTGCATGGACGGCAGTGCATGCAACATTTAATGCCACGATTATGTATTTAAGACTTTCTGCACTGATTGAAGACCTTTTTAAGGCCTTAGTTTTGTACGAATTGAGACTTTAAGAACAGCAAATCGCACACAGACCTAAAAATGAACATGTAAACCTCATTGACAAACAATACAATTAAATAAAAAGTTGATCTGTGAACATCACCACACAAAAAATACTATCAGTGATGGCAAAAACAACAACAGCAGCATAAATAAAGTCAGCAAAATAATATCCTATAATAGCAACTGCATAATTGATTCATGCTGCAATGCATTCTTAAATCAGCAACATTGTTCAATATGAAATGATTTATTCATACAGCTCTGGGCAATAGTTCAAAGGACAACATGTGGGTCTAACCTGTTTTTAATAAAGACTCGCATGCATAATCACTTAAAATAAAGTACTTCACATTTCTTGGTGACTCAAAAGGTCCCATATGCTGTATACATGTAATTGCTTTTCTACAGTATAAAATGAGCACAATATTGAGCTAATTATAACATGAGCTAAGCAGTTGGGAATCACTTGACAGTGTCTCTCATTAAGGGATTAATTAGTCATTTTCACAGTAAAACATTTAGCTTAAATGGCACAGTGTGTTATCAGATGATCAATCCATTACATCGGCTGAAATATATGCTGATAACCATTTACTTCCCTCCAGGGATATATATCTTGTAGTTGTGGTTCACAGAGTTTCTTTACGCCAGCAAACACCTACATCTATGCGATGGGGAACTCAACTCATTATTTTATGACTGTGATTTAATTGGTTTGGCAGAAATCCGTTGTTTGTGTCCTTTTCACGCGTCTTCATTTTATACAGAAGCTGTGGGAGAGAAAGACGATCTCTGGGGAGCCAATTAAACTCAGCACTGACCATCTCAACATCAATAACAGATAAAGAGGAGACAGAAAGCATCACAACATCCCTCGTCCAGAGACGATGTACCGTTAGTTTCCTCTAATCTGAATCAAGATTTGAAAATGATTCATGAATTGGGATTTACAGTAGTTTGGTGGATGAGATAAAGTGTCTGATTTTACAGATTTTGATATCAGCTTATTTATTCGAGCTTATTAAACCTATAATTTTCACTTTAGCATAAAACTTGATCAAAAATCACCCTTGTGTTCATTTAATTGTGTTCATTTAAAGATTTCCATCTTTAAAAACTGTAAATTTAATATTCTATTCAACATATTAATATATGCCATTCAAAAGTTTGAGATTAGTGTGATGTTTTAAAGAAATTGATACTTTTATTCAGCAAGGATGAATTAAATTAATCAAAAGTGAGAGTAAAGACCTTTACTTCGTAACAATATATATATATATAGATAAAATAAATGCTGTTCTTTTGGCCTTTCTATTCATCAAAGAATCCTTAAAATAAAATGCACAAAAATTTTAAGCAGTTTTTAACACTGATAATAATCAGAAATGTTTATTGAGCAGCAAATCAGCATATTAGAATGATTTCTTAAGGGTCATGTGATACTGAAGACTTGAGTAATGATGTTGAAAATTCAGCTTTGATCACAGAAATAAATTACATTTTAAAATATATTCACAAAGAAAACACACATTTTAAACAGTATTAATATTTCACAATTGTATTGTATTTTTAATCAAACAAATGCAGCCCTGGTGAGCAGAAGAGACTTCTTTTAAAAACGTCCTAGCAATCTCAAAAACGTATGCAAAAATGTAAAGAAGCAGGAACAACCCTCCTCCAAATGAGAAACACAATTCAATCAGATATGAAACTTATGAGACATTTTTAGCGCCCTAAGCTAAATTCGAGGAAAAGAGCCCCATCAGAACGCCGTATCAAAAGGCTCAAAAATGAGCTTCTGCTTACTCAGAGATGTTTTAAAATGATATGGATATAAAAGCAAGGCTATGAGCAGTGTAATACGTGACATTACCACTATATAAAACAGATTTAAGCTTCATCAAAGCAGTAAAATAAACCATGTGACCTCGCATCAATGCACTATGGGATTTAAACAGTCCCTTGGGTTCTATATAATAGAAATAACCTTTAATTCTATAAAGAAGTAGCTGCATGTAGCATGTGCAGTTTACTTTACCTCAGTAAGTACGATTGAGCAGAGGTTACCTGAAGTGTCCTTTTGTACCACAGGGAAAAATTAACCATAAACCATGTGGCCCTGTAGAAATGGATGCTCCGCTGGCTGCATATAAACACAAAAGAGCAATAATCATCATTATCAGGTAATAAGCATGGGTCTCTTATTGTAGCAAATGTCTCTGTGAAGATGATACTCATTAAAGAAGGAACAACTGAGAAAAACACAGAGCCGTAATCACAGAGTGTCCTTCGGGTGGGTCCTCTGTAATAAATCATCATATCATATTTTTCATAAAATAGTCATATTGTGAAAGCAATAAAAAAATGATTGAAACAAAGAAAATATTTCAGTACTTACATCAGACTTTCATTTCCAGGTAGCACGGCGAGGCCAGTTTAATGATATAGCACATTTCACAGTAATTCAAAGTGAAGAGGAAAATACATATAAAAGTGAAGTTTAAAATCATTTAGGAACCTAAAAATAAAAAATAAAAAGAATAATAAAAAACAGTTAAATTAAAAATGTTTTCTATTCTAGGTTGATCTATAAATCCATTTAGAAAATTGGCTTTATAAGTAAATTACAGTAAAAATAGACCAAAGAATGACTTTTTATAAATAACAATTGGCTAAATCAAAGAAAATTAATAAAAGTTAACATGCTGATATATTCTGAACTGCTCTTCCTCCTCCAGTCATATAGCATTCAATAAAATTACTATCATCAAACAGAGAAAAATGTATTTTTCTAATTTATTAAGCATGATAGGATGAATGACATATGATAAAACGCTCTGTTCTGTCGAGGTAAACAAGCAGTGTGACGGGGAATCAAAATTCACAGCAAAACATAATAATACATCAGCTAATAATAATACATTTATAATAATATAATTAATACATGTTTTTTTATTTAAATGAGATTACAATATTAGACAATCCAATGCTTATTACAGATTTAGTATATTTCTATATTATTTTTGTGTATTTTATAATATATATATATATAAATATATACAGTATCTCACAGAAGTGAGTACACCCCTCACATTTTTGTAAATATTTTATTATATCTTTTCATGTGACAACACTGAAGAAATGACACTTTGCTACAATGTAAAGTAGTGAGTGTACAGCTTGTATTACAGTGTAAATTTGCTGTCCCCTGAAACTAACTCAACACACAGCCATTAATGTCTAAACCGCTGGCCACATATGTGAGTACACCCCTAAGTGAAAATGTCCAAATTGGGCTCAATTAGCCATTTTCATGTGTCATGTGACTCGTTAGTGTTACAAGGTTTCAGGTGTGAATGGGGAGCAGGTGTGTTAAATTTGGTGTTATCGCTCTCACGCTCACATACTGGTCACTGGAAGTTCAACATGGCATCTCATGGCAAAGAACTCTGAGGATCTGAAAAAAAATTATTGTTGCTCTACATAAAGCTGGCGTAGGCTATAAGAAGATTGCCAAGACCCTGAAACTGAGCTGCAGCACGGTGGCCAAGACCATACAGCGGTTCAACAGGACAGGTTCCCCTCAGAACAGGCCTCGCCATGGTCGACCAAAGAAGTTGAGTGCACGTGCTCAGCATCATATCCAGAGGTTGTGTTTGGGAAATAGATGTATGAGTGCTGACAGCATTGCTGCAGAGGTTGAAGGGGTGGGGGGGTCAGCCTGTCAGTGCTCAGACCATACGCTGCACACTGCATCAAATTGGTCTGCATGGCTGTCGTCCCAGAAGGAAGCCTCTTCTAAAGATGATGCACAAGAAAGCCCGCAAGCGGTTTGCTGAAGACAAGCAGACTAAGGACATGGATTACTGGAACCATGTCCTGTGGTCTGATGAGACCAAGATAAATTATTTGGTTCAGATGGTGTCAAGCGTGAGTGGCAGCTACCAAGTGAAGAGTACAAAGACAAGTGTGTCTTGCCTACAGTCAAGAAGAGTCATGGTCTGGGGTTGCATGAGTGCTGCCGGCACTGGGGAACGCTACAGTTCATTGAGGGAACCATGAATGCCAACATGTACTGTGACTTACTGAAGCAGAGCATGATCCCCTCCCTTCGGAGACTGGGCCGCAGGGCAATATTTCAACCTGATAACAACCCGAAACACACCTCCAAGACGACCACTGCCTTGCTAAAGAAACTGAGGGTAAAGGTAATCTGTGGGGCATCCTCAAACGCAAGGTGGAGGAGCACAAGGTCTCTAACATCCACCAGCTTCATGATGTCGTCATGGAGGAGTGGAAGAGGACTCCAGTGGCAACCTGTGAAGCTCTGGTGAACTCCATACCCAAGAGGGTTAAGGCAGTGCTGGAAAATAATGGTGGCCATACAAAATATTGACACTTTGGGCCCAATTTGGACATTTTCACTTAGGGGTGTACTCACTCTTGTGGCCAGCGGTTTTCACAATAAGTGTATAGAGATATTATGAGGGGAGAGCACATTTACAGTATTATACAAGCTGTACACACACTACTTTACACTGTAGCAAAGCGTAATTTCTTCAGTGTTGTCACATGAAAAGATATAACAAAATATTTACAAAAATGTGAGGGGTGTACTTCAATTCTGTGATACTTTAAACAGTATATATATATATATATATACACACAAACACAAAATTTTGAACAGAATGGGGATACGTTTATCTTATAAAATATTTTATTTTTTCATTTAGTACTGCCCTTCAGAGGCTACAGAAGATAGTTACATGTTTCTCAGAAGACAAAGTAAGTTAGATTTACCCCATATACGAGTCCTTCAGTTGTCCTCAGTGTGAAAAGATGGATCTCAAAATCATACAGTCACTTTTGAAAAAGGTTGAAAATATGCAGAAGATGTTGGAAAACCAAAGAATGTGCAGAAAAACAGTCATGGATCATCCAGGATACGACACAAAGTAATACTATTACTTTTGAACGGGTCATTTTTATAAATTCAGTTATTATTTTTTCTTGTGGAGTATATATAAACATATGTTATATAAAATAGCTTATTCAGGACAGTACTAAATAAAAAACAACATACAATTTTCATGAGCGCTCTTATTTTGTTAAAATTCTTAACATATTTGCATTTTCGGCAAGGGGTATGTAAACTTATGAGCACAAATATATAAAGTCATAAATAAGCTTTTGAAATTGTTTATATTTAATGCTGTGTGTAATATATATATATATGTTTGTAATATATAAATATGTTTGTACTATTATTATTATTATTATATCAATAGAAAAAAAAAATTGAACTTGCATATATTCCTTGAATAGTGCCATATGTTGTGAACACAAACGTACTCCTAAAACCAATGCAAAATAACCCCATCTTCAGAAATGAATTTAGGCATGAAATCAACACTGATTAGCTCGTTGGCTCACCAGGTTCCTGCATTAATCGCTCTGTCACCGATATAATGGCTACAGCAACTCTCAAGGGTCAGTGAAAACTACTTCTCCACCCCAGGCATGTGTCTCACTTCAGATGTGATGGTGTTTTGTAGCAGCAGCAGTTCTGACTGCGTTCAGTCGTGTCTCGGAGGCCTATGCGTCACTGTTGAGTGCTTTGGACAGGTGCCACGTCGTTGAGGAACGCTCCTCTTACACCTGCACAATCTGTTCAGCAACAATCCCATCAGCCCACGGGGATCTCCAACAAGACCTGCAGAACAAACACATTACTTCCTGACAGGGTAAATGCTGTTTGACTGTGAACGACAACTTTATAGCGCCGTTCCAAATTGAGTGAACTGCCTTGCTGTCTATTGCCTAAGTAGGCAGCGGCCTTCTAAGATACTAACTGAAAAGAAACCTCATCGACAGGCACAGAGATGATGTACCCTCCCCTCAAAAAACTTCTCAGGTTCCCACAAATCTGGAATATGGTCATTCATTTAACATGCTTAAATGCATTACACAGATTTTCCCCTGCAGATCATGTGTAATTTGGAAAAAGACAGCAACTCAAATACCACAGCTCATGTGAAAAACAGAGAAAATGTATTATCTCATATTGATTTAAAACAAAACAACAAGCAAATACTATAATAAAAAAAATAAGTAAAATAACAAAAAATACTACGGCCATAGTGCAATGCATTATGGGATTGCTTTCTCTTCAAAGATATATGAGATGTTGCTATAGATTTAGCCAAAAAGAAAGTATCTTAGAAGGCAGAATAATTATGCAGCCTCCCTTTTGGAAGTTGCCTAGCTGGATGTCATCTACACAGGCAGCTCACTCGGCTTTGGACAGATTTTAGATATCCACTTTATTTCTTCTTCTTCAAATGTGTTCTTTGAATATGTATCACATAGCATAATAATCACACTTTAGAAAAATAATAAATAAATAAATAAATAAGTGTAGGTGAAACATAATTACAAAAATAAATAGTGCATAAAATGAGTGTTGGTTAAAATAAAATACATTATAGTGTGTAAAATAAGTGTAGGTATAAATAAATAATATAAAACATTGCGTGTGAAAACAAATTAATAAGTGTAGGTGAAAAATTAATACAAAAATAGTGTATAAATAAGTGTAGTTACAAAAACATAAATAATACACAAAGTACAGGTGGAAATAAATAAATATTTTGTCAAATAAGAGTATAAAATAAATAAATGAATAGACAAAAACAAACAAACAATAAATACATAATATTATTTATATAAATAAGTAGGATAATTTTTTTATAAATTGTATAAAATAAGTGTATGTAAAAATAAATAAATGCATACATACATACTTGGTGTAAGTATAGGTGAAATTATACATGTTTATACCTGTAAAGTGTGCATTTGGGTAAGGAAAATATCTGGTAATGGACACCTCCAAGTGCATTTTAGATAATATAAATAACGTGTATGTAAACATAAACATCATTCAGTATGGTATAACTCAGAAAGCCATGGTACAAGCATCTACTTCCATCATGGTAGGAATTAAACAAGGCAAAGAGAGAAAACAATATCATCGAGGTGCTAGCTGATTATAGTCTCACATCTCCTCACATAAAAGCACATCCAGAAAATAACAGAGTTATGTTTTTGAGTGGCTATCATGATACAGTCTGTTCAAAACAAGCCTGTCCAGAATAACCAGCCACTAGCAACATATTACAGAAGCATTGCAGAATGGATGTTTTACTGATAATAGACACTGCTCAAACAAATTCATCTCTGCTCTTCTAGCTTGAACACAATTACTGTCATCCACACTGCGTTCTGCTTTACTGATTTCTCATCTTATATGACCTTCACCAAAGACAAACAATCTCTCACTTTTATCAGCCTTTACACAGACCAATAGTTAATGGCAAAATCTTTTCAAACAACCATGGCTTTGATTCATGGCATGAACTGATAAAGTGTCTACTTTGAATGCAATGCAAGTCGTTTTGATTAAAAGCATCTGCCAAATGCATGAATGTAAAATCTAAATCATAACAGTAAGATTAAATGTATACTGTATTAACACTAGCATTTGGCTCTGTTCTCTGTCACACTACAATATACCTCAATTGATCTGTCTTCATCCCTCAGAACAAACCGCAAAACATCACCGACCTCAAAGCAAAACTGACATCTCAGATTGGAAATGACATACAAAAGTTTGCAGCTCAAGAAGAAAATAGGTCAAAGTAACTGGAGTCTATTAATAAATCAAAATGTGTTTCACCAATGCAAATTACCTTTGAGGGTCTGATTCATAATTAGTGGTGCTTTCTGAGTCAAACATCACTATTACTGGTGCTTATCCTTAAGGATAGGGATTATTTGAACAAGCTTAAAAATACAAATGCTTTAAATCACGAGGAGAGGTGTGCCTTTGGTTGTTTACACAGACAAACGTATTAATGTTTGACTTTAAGACAATAAAACAGCCCAAAAATGCCAAAATATCACAGATTGCAGCACACATCTTGTGGAGTAAATTGTGATGTTCAGCTGTAGAGGAAGTAAAAAGACAGAACTGAGAAAGACTGGAGAAATATAAGCAGAGGACAGTGGGCATCAGCAATATTTAAGCTTATATAATAGTGCAGTGTAAGAGTATGTGTGCATAGAAATGAACACAGAGCCGCTATAGCAGATTATGGATTATTCATGAGAATAAAGTCATGTGACGATTGAAGATTTGATGCTTTTGCTTTCAAGAACATATATTTACTTGTTTTATCCATTATATATCGATTTTGTTTGGGTGAAAAAAGAAAAGACAGAGGAGCTGGAAATGAAAGCACGTGTGTTGAGGTGAAAGATGGGCAGAAGAAGAACAAAGAAGTCTGAGATTCAGTTCAATACCTCTTCATGTTCCTTTGAAACACTGGACTGGAGTAAAGAGTAGAGATGAGATGCTTTCAAAGATCTCTGACTGCTGTGAAACTAAACCGGCTCCAGCATCTGCCCTTAACTGATAGATAGAACGATAGATAGAATGAAGAAACAAACAATACACAGAAAGAACAAACGAATGAATGATTCGTAGACAGAGGAAAAGGAAGAAAGAAAGATTGATAAAGCAAAAACAACAGACAGAACGAATCATAAAAAGATAAACAGAACAGTAGAATGGTAACCAAACGATATAATGCTAAACAGAAAGAATGATTGGAAAAAAAGAATGATTGATAGAACGACACATAAGACAAGACAGAATGACAGAAAGAACGACAGACAGACAAAAAGAACGACAGACAGACAGACAGACATAAAGAACGACAGACAGACAGAATGACAGACAGACAGACTGAACGACAGACAGACATACAGAAAGAACAACAGACAGACATAAAGAACGACAGACAGTTAGACAGACAGACAGACAGACAGAATGACAGACAGACAGACAGACAGACAGACAGACAGACAGACAGAACGACAGACAGAACGACAGACAGAACGACAGACAGAACGACAGACAGACAGACAGACAGACAGACAGAACGACAGACAGACAGACAGACAGACAGACAGACAGACAGACAGACAGACAGACAGACAGACAGAAAGAATGAACGACAGACAGACAGAAAGAACGACAAACAGACAGACAGAACGACAGACAGAAAGACAGACAGATAGACAGACAGATAGACAGACAGATAGACAGACAGACAGACAGACAGAAAGAAAGACAGACAGTGTCTCCATCACAGGTCACCTTCACACTGTACCTCTCTTCACTCCCTGCTGTAATACATAATGCATGAAAATATGCATAAATGTATATACTTTCTCTCAGATATCTGTACAGAGAGTCTCACTGGATATAATTTCATCTCTAAGAGGACAGTTAGGAGTAAAGCACTATGATTATGGTGAACTGTGTGCTTTACAGATACTCTTAGAATAAACATATAATTCAAAATGCCAAGACAGGACACAAGTGAGGTTGAGTAACATCAGGAACATCATAAAAAAACATAAATCATTTTTTATCACCTGCTAAGTGGAAATCTAGCATCTGATTTCTTAAAAAATGATCTTCTCATCTCCTGCAACAAGACATCACTGATGTCTGTGGGACGAATCACTGAGCAACAGTAACATTAACAAACAGCATTAATGAGGCAGAATGAATCTGTTTTATAGAATTACAAACACCTCTCTCTGACAGCTCCATCATTTACAGTAGATTCATCATCAGTAATTAAATATATCTGGCAACAATCACTGACAGAAATGGAGTACATACATTAGAAGTTCTGTCAGTTTGTGAAAAATCACACGAACACAAACAAACCATCCCTCTCTCAGACAGATGCACTGGGTGAGTAATTCATAACACATTACCAGATCATATATGCAGACAATATTTGATGATAGCTTCCATCCTCGATCTCCTCTCGCAAGAGTAAACCTTTCAGATGAAGCCAAAACGCTTCTATATGCCTGCATGTGTAAATATGAAAAGTAAAGCAATGTCATTATCTGTTGGGATAAAGATGTGAGGCTGTGGGAGCTGATCAAATAAGATGAACTACATGATACTGTAGAATCCATTTATATTGATGTTTTTAATATATTCATGTTAATATAACACCATAACATTATATATAGATAGATCCATAGATTTGAAAATCACAGTTTCTGATTTAAAAACATTGTTCAGTCAAAAAAAAACATACAAAAAATGTAATAACTAAAAGAACTGCAGACAATATTGAGGGTTTTATTAGTAGTAGTAGTAGTAGTGGTGTTATTATTTTGCATATAACAGAAAATATGATACATTAAAAAAGACATCAAAATAGTTGAGTTGTCTTTATAGTAAGTCAAATTAAACATAAACAGATTGTTTTATTTTGAAGTGAAATTCTACATTCATATTAGCCGATCTATCTTGATGTTGAAGTTACATGAACAAATTATGTTTTTGTTACTTAATTGATTCATTTGAATCTAATGTACATGATTCAATCCAACACATGTACATTTTTATAAAACAAAAATTGAAATGTATTATTTATTTATTTTGGATGAAGAAAAATAAACATACATTTGGCTATAACAAATTTATCCAAACTTTTTCAGTGAATGCTGGATATCATTTAATGACTTTTCATCATTTAATGTGCATTTGATTAATTATTGCTGCCATAATCTTTTTAAAACAACTCAGTTGTATTTGTCAGTAAATAAAAACTTTCACAAAAGTATCTCTCATCATCAGTGTTGGGCAAGTTATTCAAAGAATGTAATATATTTCTCATTACTAGTTACTCCTTTCAAAAGTAATGTTATTTCTTATTACTTTATGCCAACAGTAATTAGTTACACTATTAGTTACATTACTTATTCTTCACCCCCCACAGAAGTTGTAACTGTATCTTCCACATACAATTATTCTATAATGTTACTAACAACATATTTCTGCCTCATCATTTGACCAAAATCCACATCGGATCGCAGTTATTACAAACACTCAATAGTGATCGATCGTGACATTCATGTTGTATCAATCTCATTAACTGTCATGTGTAGCTTAAAGCTAATTGTAATGTATCCATTACCCATGTACGATTATATTTCATTATGTATTTTATCAAATCACATAACTTTGTAAGAAACGGTTTAATTTTCCAAAAAGTTTTTTAAGTATAGTAATATAATGTACCTCATGCTGATCAGATGGATGTGGGGGGGATGTAATGCCAGAGTAATTTATACGACAGTGTTCAGATCAGTGTCAGATTTCTTTCCTGACAAAATCAATATAATTCAATATTTCTATCAGAATGTAAGCTTTTCCATATTCCAAACCAGGCCCGGTTCTTGCCAGCTATAAACAGGTGGGCGGACAGATATCCTGGGTGGGCAATTGTTGTTGTGTGGGGTTGGGGTTGTGGTGGTAGTAGATAGATATTTTTTATAATATTTATATCATACAGTATTTTACACTTTGGTATCTACTCTGGATAGATAGATAGATAGATAGATAGATAGATAGATAGATAGATAGATAGATAGATAGATAGATAGATAGATAGATAGATAGATAGATAGATAGATAGATAGATATTTTTTATAACATTTATATTATACAGATTTTGGGGACTGAGGTGGAAGGAGTAGCACGTGTTTCTGAAGCGGGTGCTGGGGTAGTTGGAGTTTGTGAAGCAACAGCAGTCACACCATGGTCACTGCTGCTGGAGACACTAGGCTTCTTTATAGGCACCAAAAATCTATGCATTGCATTTACACGCAAATACTATGACTTTTTAACGCTCTTTATCGCTTGCAAGAGTGTCAGCGTCTGCTTCTCCGTGACTGTCACTGAAGCCGCCCGCTTCGTGAGTGTAAACCGCGCTGTTGCTTTCAGCCAATCAAAATACTGCAATTTTACTGGTGTTATTTTGTGATTGGTCGGGGCATTCTACAGCCCTTACTCGAACTTCTCAACACAGAGCCCGCCTCAGATTGCTTTTAATCAATACACAAATCGTAAAAATGAGTTACGCTGTCTTTACCTACATTCTGATTGGTTGGGAAAGACAGACGTTTGCCCATGCCTAGAGCCGGCCCTGTTCCAAAACATGATTGCTGCACTGGGGACATCGCATGCATGTCCGAGTCGTGAAAATTATGAAAATAAATCTTCCTAAAATAAATCTAGGAGTTATTTGATTGTTGGATTTTAATCTGCAAGGTTGAGGCATCAAAAGTAACTAAGCTGTTTTATGGATGGTAACTGTAATATTATTACTGAAATCTTACTAGTAACTAGTTACTACACAACACTGTTCATGTATATAATGACAGTATGAGCTAAGATTACTATCCACCATAACATAATGAAATATTAGTGACTTCTGTGTGCATGCTATCTGTCATAATGTCACAGCATGTGCCGGGCCCAGCAGGCACTAACTACCTCCGCTAACCAGCTAAACCAGCAGCAGTGAGGACTGCTGATCTGAGATCTGCTGTGGTAACTGGAGGCTGATCAGATCTTGGAAGGTCATCAGCTCTGCTGAAGCCGGTTGGGCCGCAGCGGACTGATTTATTCCATGTCTGGCTCTGCTGATGCCCGCGGCACGCCAGCGGCTCTCTTCCTCACTGCCGGGGACACTCCGGGCACATCCAATGCCTGCGAACGCACAGAATCTGCCCTCTTTCTTGCAGTGACTAACGCTTTAAACGAAAGCATATTAGCAGGACGTTCTTCCGCCTGCATCTCTTCAGACAAAAGTCAATCTCATGAGAACATATGCAGGTCACATTTCATCCTAAAAACATTTTAAGCAAAGAAAATAAAGCTTATTTGGTACAGACTACATGGTGACAATTAAGAGTCATGAAGAATATCTCATTACCATAAATTAGTCTTTAGTAATTCTCATTACATCCTCATTAGAGTGCTTTATTACTGAATGTAAAAAGTAGATTAAAAGAGCCGAAGAGTCTTGACTTACAGTATAGCGTGTGTTATCACGTTACATTAAAACATTACACACAAAATATTCTACAAAAAAGAAAGAAATACTTTAATATTTGATAAGCATACACATTTAATGTGGTTAGTTTTTAAAATTGTCAACATGTAAATACTAAATAATAATAATAATAATAATAATAATAATATATATATATATATATATATATATAATAAAAAGCATATATAAAATAAGCTAATAATAATAATATTTAATTTTTATAATAATTCTCAACACATTAATATTTATTATTATTATTATTATAACATCTAAAACTGTTATTTTATCATTATTATTATAAAATCTAAAAATAAATGAATCTATATATCTACCTCAATTTGAATTTTATTTAATATTATTTGTTAATATATTAATATTTACATAATTTAATACGGTTATTTATTTATGTTTTTAGCTCAAATGTTACCTGCACATTGGTTTTATAAGATTCACAAACACATTATGCAGAATGTCAATATTAAAGATGCTGTAATCATCTACAATCTCACTGATCCAGACGACGTGTTCATTAATAATTATGGCGGCGCAATGCATCATAACTGTCTTCAGCACATAATGAGCTTTCGTGTGATTTACTGTAACTGTACTAACTGTACTAACTATTTCACTACTTCATGTCAAAGAACACAAGCTACAACCTGTGTGTGTTCATTTCAGGAACCAGCAGGGAAAGAGAAGAATAATGCATGTGATTTTAAATTATTAAACATAAATCAATATTACCCTAAACACGGGGAAACCTGCTACAATAGAGGAAGCTTTGAGACTATAACTGTGGCCTTGAGTGAACTGTCATTTTACAGTAATGCCTCATAAAAGACCTCTTATTGGATATAATTATTATCGGTTATTAATGTCGCCAGAGATGGCAATGTCCCTGTCAACGGCTCTTCAGAGACAGTCGTCATGTCCTTCTCTCATAACCGCTGGACTGATGCATTATTTACTTGTCTCACATTATGTTCAGCATGAAAACGCATCATTAATCAGGCTGCGCAACACTTTCAGTACAGCATCCAGAACGAGACCGCAAACTAAACGAATGAGACAGAGCTAACACTGACATAATGAAGCAGAACGAAGAAAACATATGTCTGAATCTGCCAGTACACACTCGACTGTTACACAAACCTCATCGATCCGGGGGTAAAAATAACTGTTATGATCATCCAGTCACAGCAGGGTATCGGATTATGATCTTTCACTGTCTGCTGTCCACAGAAAACAAAACAAATACATCAAATAAATTTCAAAGACATCAAAGACTTTATTCTATAATTCTGAGGAAAAGACTAAATTAAAAGTCCTGCCTTTTACATTTTCCCAGTGGTGGAATTTTTTTTTACATCTCATAAGAATTTTTTTGTTTTATTCGTTTCACCGTGGAATAAAATAAATAAAAATATTTTATTTTGTTATTATGTTATTGTGACATATTCTCATACTTTTCCCCTCACAATTCTGAGTTTATTTTTAAGACCTCAAGAGACTTGACTAAAAAATACAATTCAATTAAATATCATTATTATTATGATATATTAGTGTATGTATTTATATATATATATATTATATATATATAACGCCTTTCTAATCTTTAACAAGCATTACATATTAAATTCTTAAAATGCATGAATATTATTTAATTGTTATTAATTATTGTTAAACAATACTGGTTTGTAAAGTATTTATATTTAGCAGTATTTGGATGTATTATATCTATATTTATGACTTGTCTGCCATCTTGGATGCTTTTTTCACTAAGATTGTTGCATGAATAATGAAACTCAGTATTCTGCATTTGTCTCACAAATTTGATGTTTTGTCTCAAAACTCTGAGTTTATATCTCAAAAAGTAATTTTTACATTTTATCTTGCACTTCTGAATTTCTTTCTTGCAATTGCGGGTTTATTTCTTGCTAATCTTATTTTTTTCTCAGAATTGCAAGAAAAAATACATACAACAATTTTGATGGAGAAAAAAAAAAGTACAAATTGTAAGAAAAACTGCATTGACCTTTTTATATCTTGTGGTGGAAAGGTGCTTGCTTTCATGACTCACTTTATTGTGACTAAGATTGAAGAACAATAATGAGCTAATCAGAACATTTTACCTTCTCAAATGAACATATTTGCACTCGTTATCTTAAATTAGAGCTTTAGACTGTAGACTGGGTCTCTCGTGGTTTGGAGGTATTTGACAATAGTCTGCATGAAAGAAAATAACTAAGGAAATATCTTTAACATGTCAATAGTTTGATTAAATGGAGACCTTGCTGAAGTTCTCAGATGTTTCTCCTGAGTAATCTCACGTGTGTCTCCTCCGGAGCTGAAATCTTCAGAATCCAACATGAAACGTCTGTAAAACTGATTCTGAAGTGATGAATGAGTTTGGCGAAAGTTCCCGCTTGTTTACAGCAAAGTAATCTAATTTTATAAAAATGAATCAATACAAATATTGTAGGTCTGCGTCTCTAATGATGGCAGCTGAACCTAAAAGATGGATGACTGCTATGATTTTGGAAATGTTCAATAATTAATTTTAATGAGAATCCATGTTCCTCTGCCAAGTAATATAGTTGATTCGCCAAAAGGCATTCCAAGGTATGAGTGTGGGCATTGACAACTTTACAACAGCTTCGAAAACTGTTTTACAATACTTCATAACATTAACTTTGCCTTCCACTCAGACTGGAAAACTGCAACTGAATGTCAGGCTTAATGACAAACAATCACTTGTAAAGAAAATGAAAAGCATCACTGAGTCAAAGTGACTACAGTACATGATAAAACCTGTGCACCAAAACATTTGCTGAAACGTGAGGTAAACACTATATAAACCTCTCATAATCAGACACTTTCAAAACAAACAGTAGCATTGCCATTATGTTAATAAAAGCCGGTTGTTAATCAGACTCAATGAGCCCGCAGAAGTGGAATCTATTGGTTAAACGCAGAGAGAGAGAGAGAGAGAGAGAGTGAGAGAGAGAGAGAGAGAGAGAGAGAGAGAGAGAGAGAGTGTGAGAGAGAGAAAATACACTCACCGGACGCTTTATTAGGTACACCTGTTCAATTGCTTGGTAACACAAATTGCTAATCAGCCAATCACATGGCAGCAGCTCAATGCATTTATGCATCTAGATGTGGTGAAGACGACTTGCTGGAGTTCAAACCGAGCATCAGAACGGGGAAGAAAGGGGATTTAAGTGACTTTGAACGTGGAATGGTTGTTGGTGTCAGACGGGCTGGTCTGAGTATTTCACAAACTGCTGATCTACTGGGATTTTCACACACAACCATCTCTAGGGTTTACAGAGAATTGTCCGAAGAAGAGAAATATCCAGTGAACGTCAGTTGTGTGAATGAACATGTCTTGTTGATGTCAGAGGTCAGAGGAGAATGGACAGACTGGTTGAGATTAGAGATGATAGAAAGACAACAGTAACTCAAATAACCACTCGTTACAACCAAGATCTGCAGAATACATCTCTGAACACACAACACATCGAACCCTGAAGCAGATGGACTCCAGCAGCAGAAGACCACACCGGGTGCCGCTCCTGTCAGATAAGAACAGGACACGGAGGATACAATTCACACAGAATCACCAAAACCGGACAATAGAAGATTGTAAAAGCGTTGCCTGTCTGATGAGTCTCGATTTCTGCTGCAACATTCAGATGTAGGGTCAGAATTTGGTGTAAAGAACATGAAAGCATGGATCCATCCTGCCTTGTCTCAACGGTTCAGGCTGGTGGTGGTGGTGTGATGGTTTGGGGGATATTTTCTTGGCACACTTTGGGCTCCTTAGTACCAATTGAGCATCATTTAAACGCCTCAGTCTACCTGAGTATTGTTGCTGATCATGTCCATCCCTTTATGACTACAGTGTACCATCTTCTGATGTACTTCCAGCAGGATAATGCACCATGTCACAAAGCTCAAATCATCTCAGACTGGTTTCTTGAACATGACGACGAGTTCACTTTACTCAAATGACCTCCACAGTCACCGGATCTCAATCCAATAGAGCAGCTTTGGGATGTGGTGGAACGAGAGATTCACATCATGGATGTGCAGACGACAAATCTGCAGCAACTGTGTGATGCTATCATGACAATATGGACCAAAATCTCTGAGGAATGTTTCCAACACCTTGTTGAATCTGTGCCACGAAGAATTAAGACAGTTCTGAAGACAAAAGGGGTCCAACCCGGTACTAGCAAGTGTACCTAATAAAGTGGCCAGTGAGTGTGTATATAAGAGCATATATGCACTTAATATTATTGATTTGCATAATAACACAAATTGTATTTACAAATCTTATTATAAATTGTAATAAATATATCTTTATATATATTTTTTATTAGATGAGCATGGCAATCAAGCCCATTTTGTAAATGTTCTTATATTTAGCAGTATTTGCATATATATTTAGAACTCATCTCCCATCTTGGGTGCATTTATTCACATGCAATTTTTTTCTCCAAATTTGGCCAAAAGAAAGTATCATAATAGGCATAATAAAAGTAAGCATAATTATGCATCAGTAGTTTGTCTATGACGTCTTAAAATGCTGTATGGATAGACGGCACATTTGAAACTGAGCTTATGTTTCTCTGCAAACAAAAGCTTCACGAAGCACTTTCTCCAAGTGCAAAGTAGAACTTGCCTGAAGTAATTCCAGGACGATTAAGTGAGAAGAGACACCATATTATCTGTAAACTGGAGTGGTTAATCCAGCGTTCGCGACTTTCTGTGGAAGTACAGACCGTACAGACTCAAATCAAGACAGATACCGCTTCAAGTCAACAGAAAACCAAGCATGCCCTGACGGGAGCAAAACTTGATTCACATTATTGAATATGTATTTAAGTGGGACTGTCGACGCTCAGGATTGATTTGAGCTGATTTTAATGTTTCATCAGGTAACTAGAACAGATGGAACATTGTTTGCACATTGCATCTAAATCTTTCAGTCTGTGAATTTCGGTGACCATGATGAATTTGGTTAGAAAGGGACGGGACAAAGCGCTTTTACAGCCACTGTGACTCTGACACATTTCCATTAGGGATTGTCCTCTTGAAACCTGCACAACAAATACACAAACACGTGTAGAAATTAAAATTAAGTCTGGGGGCCACGGTGGTGATTTCTAAAGAGGTGGCGGCAATTAAAATGAAAATTGGTCTGCTATTCTTCGGTGTATTTCCCATCTATTGGGAATATTTAAGTCATGAAGACTTGATTTGAAATTTCAAAACAACAGCTCTGTTAGCG
>QVTF01005071.1:0-29610 GCA_003573665.1 Oxygymnocypris stewartii
CACCTTAGCAACCAAAATTCACAGAGGAATATCTTCCATTCTGAATGTCACAGAGGCGTGGGAGTTGGTTTATATCATTCATACTGACAAGAAGCCTTTGGAGTATCGTGATTGCTAGCTGCCAAGCCACTCCCTAGCAACCAAACAGAGTACCCTAGCAACCGTTTTGCAAGACCTATATCTCTGCATCAGAACATCGTAGAGAGATGGGGGTTGGTTTATACATTCACACTGACTTTGGAGCTTCATGATTGGCAGCTGCCAAGCCACTCCCTAGCAACCAAACAGAGTACCCTAGCAACCATTTTGCAAGACCAATATCTCTGCATCAGAACATCGTATAGAGATGGGGGTTGGCTCTTTTGACTCATGCTAGCAAACAGGACTTTCTACATGCTACACATGCTAGCAGTGAATAGCTACATGCTAATAGCGCTTAGCTAAGTGCTAAATCATGCCAATAAAATGCTACAAACTCCATAGTAACCATTTGTGACAACTACCAACCACCTAGTAACACCATAGCAACCACTCAGATTACCCTAAATGCTAATCATGCTAGCAACATGCTAGCAACATGCTAATCATGTTAGCAACATGCTAATCACGCTAAAATCATGCTAGCAACATGCTAATCATGCTAAAATAATGCTAGCAACATGCTAATCATGCTAGCAACATGCTAGCAACATGCTAGTCACATGCTAATCATGCTAGCAAACATGCTAAAAACATGCTAATCACGCTAAAATCATGCTAGCAACATGCTAATCACGCTAAAATCATGCTAGCATCATGCTAGCAACATGCTAGCAACATGCTAATCATGCTAGCAACATGCTAGCAACATGCTAATCATGCTAGCAACATGCTAATCACGCTAAAATCATGTTAGCAAACATGCTAATCATGCTAAAATCATGCTAGCAACATGCTAGCAACATGCTAATCATGCTAGCAACATGCTAGCAACATGCTAGCAACATGCTAATTGTGCTAGCAACATGCTAGCAACATGCTAATCACGCTAAAATCATGCTAGCAAACATGCTAATCATGCTAAAATCATGCTAGCAACATGCTAATAATGCTAGCAACACGCTAGTCACATGCTAATCATGCTAGCAACATGCTAGCAACATGCTAGTCACATGCTAATCATGCTAGCAACATGCTAAAAACATGCTAATGACGCTAAAATCATGCTAGCAAAATGCTAGCAACATGCTAATCATGCTAGCAACATGCTAGAAACATGCTAATCACACTAGCAACATGCTAGCAACATACTAATAATGCTAAAATCATGCTAGCATTATGCTAGCAACATGCTAGCAACATGCTAATCATGCTAGCAACATGCTAGCAACATGCTAATCATGCTAGCAACATGCTAGAATCATGTTAACAACATGCTAGCAACATGCTAATCATGCTAGCAACATGCTAGCAACATGCTAATCATGCTAGCAACATGCTAGAATCATGTTAACAACATGCTAGCAACATGCTAATCATCTAGCACATGCTAGCAACATGCTAATCACGCTAGCAACATGCTAGCAACATGCTAATCACGCTAGTAACATGCTAGCCAACATGCTAATCATGCTAAAATCATGCGTAAGCATTATGCTAGCAACATGCTAGCATACCATGGCTAATCACTCTAGTAACATGCTAGCCAAAATGCTAATCATGCTAGCAACATGCTAGCAAACATGCGAATCATGCTAGCAACATGCTAGCAACATGCTAGCAACATGCTAATCATGCTAACAACATGCTAGCAACATGCTAATCATGTTAGCAACATGCTAGCAACATGCTAATCATGCTAGCAACATGCTAATCATGCTAGCAACATGCTAGAATCATGTTAACAACATGCTAGCAAAACATGCTAATCATGCTAGCAACATGCTAGCAACATGCTAATCATGCTAGCAACATGCTAGCAACATGCTAATCACGCTAGCAACATGCTAGCAACATGCTAATCACGCTAGTAACATGCTAGCAACATGCTAATCATGCTAAAATCATGCTAGCATTATGCTAGCAACATGCTAGCAACATGCTAATCACTCTAGTAACATGCTAGCAAAATGCTAATCATGCTAGCAACATGCTAGCAAACATGCGAATCATGCTAGCAACATGCTAGCAACATGCTAGCAACTTGCTAATCATGCTAGCAAACATGCTAATCATGCTAGCAACATGCTAATCACGCTAAATCATGCTAGCAAACATGCTAATCACACTAGCAACATGTTAGCAACATGCTAATCATGCTAGCAACATGCTAGAAACATGCTAATCACGATAGCAACATGCTAGCAACATGCTAATAATGCTAAAATCATGCTAGCATCATGCTAGCAACATGCTAGCAACATGCTAATCATGCTAGCAACATGCTAGCAACATGCTAATCATGCTAGCAACATGCTAGCAACATGCTAATCACGTTAGCAACATGCTAGCAACATGCTAGAAACATGGTAGTCATGCTAGCAACATGCTAGCAACATGCTAGCAACATGCTAATCATGTTAACGACATGCTAGAATCATGCTAACAACATGCTAGCAACATGCTAATCATGCTAGCAACATGCTAGCAACATGTTAATCATGCTAGCAACATGCTACCAACATGCTAATCGTGCTAGCAAAATGCTAATAATGCTAGCAACATGCTAGCAACATGATAATCATGCTAGCAACATGCTAGCTAATCATGCTAGCAACATACTAGAATCATGCTAGCAACATGTTAGTAACATGCTAATCATGCTAGCAACATGCTAATCATGCTAGCAACAATGCTAATCATGCTAGCAACATGCTAACAACATGCTAATCATGCTAGCAACATGCTAGCAACATGATAATCATGCTAGCGACATGCTAGCAAACATGCTAATCATGCTAGCAACATGCTAGAATCATGCTAGCGACATGCTAACAACATGTTAATCATGCTAGCAACATGCTAATCATGCTAGCAACATGCTATAATAATGCTAGCAACATGCTAGCCATATGCCTAAACATGCTAGCAACATGCTAATCATGCTAGCGACATGCTAAAATAATGCTAGCAACATGCTAATCATACTAGCAACATGATAAAATCATGCTAGCAACATGATAAAATCATGCTAGCAACATGTTAATCATGCTAGCAATATGGTAACAAGATGCTAATCATGCTAAAAATATGCTAGCAAACATGCTAGTCACTAGTATCTGTCCAGCGCCGAGTTTTGCCACTGCAAGCACCATTCACATTTTCTTCTGGAAATGTACATTCTAGTATTGTTATTACTATTCGCCCTGACCAAACTTCGGCGCGCTACTCCTCCCGCAGTTTTTGCCAAAGAGCCATGAATGAGGTGTCAAAACGTGCGGCCTAATCGGGAATGGTGTGCTATGACTTTTATAAGCGATCGGGGTTACGATGTTCGCCCCAGGGGCGAAATAGCGGCCAAAAAAAACGCATAGACTTAACATTGCGAAAAACTTTGACGCCTCATAGCTCAGAGAGTGGATTTCGTAGAAATGTGAAATTTGCCACATTTGAAGAGGCTGACGGGCTCTGTAAGAACATACCACACAATGGGGTAAAACTTGCACCCCTGGGGGGCAGGAGCGTCCCAAAGTTGCCCCATTGACTTGAAACCGCTTTTCAATTGAACATAACTCTGGATCACAGTGTCATAGAGACAAGGGGGCGGGCTCATTTGACTCAGACGACCAATCAGCATCTCAAGATCATTGTGAAGCTATCAAGCCACGCCCCTAGCAACCATTTAGAGCACCTTAGCAACACGTCCCATAGACTTCCATTGAAAGAGATCAAAGGGATATCTCAGGATAGAAGTGTCATAGAAACATGAGGGTGGGCTCGTTTGACTCGGGGCAGCAAGCAGCCAAGGAATATCTTCCATTCTGAATGTCACAGAGGCGTGGGAGTTGGTTTATATCATTCACACTGACAAGAAGCCTTTGGAGTATCGTGATTGCTAGCTGCCAAACCACTCCCTAGCAACCAAACAGAGTACCCTAGCAACCGTTTTGCAAGACCTATATCTCTGCATCAGAACATCGTATAGAGATGGGGGTTGGTTTATACATTCACACTGACTCTGGAGCTTCATGATTGGCAGCTGCCAAGCCACTCCCTAACAACCAAACAGAGTACCCTAGCAACCGTTTTGCAAGACCAATATCTCTGCATCAGAACATCGTATAGAGATGGGGGTTGGCTCTTTTGACTCATGCTAGCAAACAGGACTTGCTACATGCTAGACATGCTAGCAGTGAATAGCTACATGCTAATAGCGCTTAGCTAAGTATTAAATCATGCCAATAAAATGCTACAAACTCCATAGTAACCATCTGTGACAACTACCAACCACCTAGTAACAACATAGCAACCACTCAGATTACCCTAAATGCTAATCATGCTAGCAACATGCTAGCAACATGCTAATCATGCTAGCAACATGCTAGCAACATGCTAATCATGCTAGCAAACATGCTAAAAACATGCTAATCACGCTAAAATCATGCTAGCAACATGCTAATCATGCTAGCAACATGCTAGTCACATGCTAATCATGCTAGCAAACATGCTAAAAACATGCTAATCACGCTAAAATCATGCTAGCAACATGCTAGCAACATGCTAATCATGCTAGCAACATGCTAGAAACATGCTAATCACACTAGCAACATGCTAGCAACATGCTAATAATGCTAAAATCATGCTAGCATCATGCTAGCAACATGCTAGCAACATGCTAATCATGCTAGCAACATGCTAGCAACATGCTAATCATGCTAGCAACATGCTAATCACGCTAAAATCATGTTAGCAAACATGCTAATCATGCTAAAATCATGCTAGCAACATGCTAATCATGCTAGCAACATGCTAGTCACATGCTAATCATGCTAGCAACATGCTAAAAACATGCTAATCACGCTAAAATCATGCTAGCAACATGCTAGCAACATGCTAATCATGCTAGCAACATGCTAGTAACATGCTAATAATGCTAGCAACATGCTAATCATGCTAGCAACATGCTAGCAACATGCTAGAAACATGCTAATCATGCTAGCAACATGCTAATCATGCTAGCAACATGCTAGCATCATGCTAGCAACATGCTAGCAACATGCTAATCATGTTAGCGACACGCTAGAATCATGCTAATCATGCTAGCAACATGCTAGCAACATGCTAATCATGCTAGCAACATGCTAGCAACAATGTTAATCATGCTAGCAACATGCTAACAACATGATAATCATGCTAGCAACATGCTAGCAACATGCTAATCATGCTAGCGACATGCTAAAATAATGTTAGCATCATGATAAAATCATGTTAGCAACATGATAAAATCATGCTAGCAACATGCTAGCAACATGCTAGCAATATGGTAACAAGATGCTAATCATGCTAAAAATATGCTAGCAAACATGCTAGTCACTAGTATCTGTCCAGCGCCGAGTTTTGCCACTGCAAGCACCATTCACATTTCTTCTGGAAATGTACATTCTAGTATTGTTATTAATGGTGCTTGCCATTTTAATGGCAAAGCACAGTATTGTTATTGCTCATACTTATTATTATTCTTCTTCTTCCACTTTTATTTCGGCGCGCTACTCCTCCCACAGTTTTTGTCACAGAGCCATGAATGAGGTGTCAAAACGTGCGGCCTAATCGGGAATCGTGTGCTATGACTTTTATAAGCGATCGGGGGTACGATGTTTGCCCCAGGGGCAAAATAGGGGCAAAATCAAACGCATTGACTTAACATGGCGAAAAACTTTGACGCCTCGTAGCTCAGAGAGTGGATTTCACAGAAATGTGAAATTTGCCACATTTGAAGAGGCTGGCAGGCTCTGTAAGACCACACCTCAAAATGGGGTAAAAGTTGCACCCCTGGGGGGCAGGAGCGTCCCAAAGTTGCCCCATTGACTTAACATTGCGAAAAAAATTTGACGCCTCGTAGCTCAGAGAGTGGATTTCACAGAAATGTGAAATTGGCCACATTTGAAGAGGCTGGCAGGCTCTGTAAGACCATACCTCAAAATGGGGTAAAAGTTGCACCCCTGGGGGGCAGGAGGGTACTAAAATTTGCCCCATTGACTTTCAATGGTGTAGGACGGCCCATGAAATGGGCCGTCCTCTCAATTGAACCGCTTTTCAATTGAACATAACTCTGGATCACAGTGTCATAGAGACAAGGGGGCGGGCTCATTTGACTCAGACGACCAATCAGCATCTCAGGATCATTGTGAAGCTATCAAGCCACGCCCCTAGCAACCATTTAGAGCACCTTAGCAACACGTCCCATTGACTTCCATTGAAAGAGATCAAAGGGATATCTCAGGATAGAAGTGTCATAGAAACATGAGGGTGGGCTCGTTTGACTCGGGGCAGCAAGCAGCCAATCCTGAATCACCTCAACACACACTGGCCACGCCCTAGCAACCATTGTCGACCACCTTAGCAACCAAAATTCAAAGACTCATAGCTCAGAGAGTGGATTTCGCAGAAATGTGAAATTTGCCACATTTCAAGAAGCTGACGGGCTCTGTAAGAACATACCACACAATGGGGTAAAACTTGCACCCCTGGGGGGCAAGAGCGTCCCAAAGTTGCCCCATTGACTTGAAACCCGCTTTTCAATTGAACATAACTCTGGATCACAGTGTCATAGAGACAAGGGGGCGGGCTCATTTGACTCAGACGACCAATCAGCATCTCAGGATCATTGTGAAGCTATCAAGCCACGCCCCTAGCAACCATTTAGAGCACCTTAGCAACACGTCCCATAGACTTCCATTGAAAGAGATCAAAGGGATATCTCAGGATAGAAGTGTCATAGAAACATGAGGGTGGGCTCGTTTGACTCGGGGCAGCAAGCAGCCAATCCTGAATCACCTCAACACTCACTGGCCCCGCCCTAGCAACCATTGTCGAGCACCTTAGCAACCAAAATTCACAGAGGAATATCTTCCATTCTGAATGTCACAGAGGCGTGGGAGTTGGTTTATATCATTCATACTGACAAGAAGCCTTTGGAGTATCGTGATTGCTAGCTGCCAAGCCACTCCCTAGCAACCAAACAGAGTACCCTAGCAACCGTTTTGCAAGACCTATATCTCTGCATCAGAACATCGTATAGAGATGGGGGTTGGTTTATACATTCACACTGACTTTGGAGCTTCATGATTGGCAGCTGCCAAGCCACTCCCTAGCAACCAAACAGAGTACCCTAGCAACCGTTTTGCAAGACCAATATCTCTGCATCAGAACATCGTATAGAAATGGGGGTTGGCTCTTTTGACTCATGCTAGCAAACAGGACTTGCTACATGCTACACATGCTAGCAGTGAATAGCTACATGCTAATAGCGCTTAGCTAAGTGCTAAATCATGCCAATAAAATGCTACAAACTCCATAGTAACCATCTGTGACAACTACCAACCACCTAGTAACACCATAGCAACCACTCAGATTACCCTAAATGCTAATCATGCTAGCAACATGCTAGCAACATGCTAATCATGTTAGCAACATGCTAATCACGCTAAAACCATGCTAGCAACATGCTAATCATGCTAAAATCATGCTAGCAACATGCTAATCATGCTAGCAACATGCTAGCAACATGCTAGTCACATGCTAATCATGCTAGCAAACATGCTAGTCACATGCTAATAATGCTAGCAAACATGCTAAAAACATGCAAACCACGCTAAAATCATGCTAGCAACATGCTAGCAACATGCTAATCATGCTAGCAACATGCTAATCACGCTAAAATCATGTTAGCAAACATGCTAATCATGCTAAAATCATGCTAGCAACATGCTAGCAACATGCTAATCATGCTAGCAACATGCTAGCAACATGCTAATCACGCTAGCAACATTTTAGCAACATGCTAATTGTGCTAGCAACATGCTAGCAACATGCTAATCACGCTAAAATTATGCTAGCAAACATGCTAATCATGCTAAAATCATGCTAGCAACATGCTAGCAACATGCTAATCATGCTAGCAACACGCTAGTCACATGCTAATCATGCTAGCAACATGCTAGCAACATGCTAGTCACATGCTAATCATGCTAGCAACATGCTAAAAACATGCTAATGACGCTAAAATCATGCTAGCAACATGCTAGCAACATGCTAATCATGCTAGCAACATGCTAGAAACATGCTAATCACACTAGCAACATGCTAGCAACATGCTAATAATGCTAAAATCATGCTAGCATTATGCCAGCAACATGCTAGCAACATGCTAATCATGCTAGCAACATGCTAGCATTATGCTAGCAACATGCTAATCATGCTAGTAACATGCTAGCAACATGCTAATCATGCTAGCAACATGCTAGAAACATGCTAATCACACTAACAACATGCTAGCAACATGCTAATAATGCTAAAATCATGCTAGCATTATGCTAGCAACATGCTAGAATAATGCTAGCAACATGCTAGCCATATGCTAATCATGCTAGCAACATGCTTATCATGCTAGCGACATGCTAAAATAATGCTAGCAACATGCTAATCATACTAGCAACATGATAAAATCATGCTAGCAACATGATAAAATCATGCTAGCAACATGCTAGCAACATGCTAATCATGCTAGCAATATGGTAACAAGATGCTAATCATGCTAAAAATATGCTAGCAAACATGCTAGTCACTAGTATCTGTCCAGCGCCGAGTTTTTCCACTGCAAGCACCATTCACATTTTCTTCTGGAAATGTACATTCTAGTATTGTTATTACTATTCGCCCTGACCAAACTTCGGCGCGCTACTCCTCCCGCAGTTTTTGCCACAGAGCCATGAATGAGGTGTCAAAATGTGCGGCCTAATCGGGAATGGTGTGCTATGACTTTTATAAGCGATCGGGGGTACGATGTTCGCCTCAGGGGCGAAATAGCGGCCAAAAAAAACGCATAGACTTAACATTGCGAAAAACTTTGACGCCTCAAAGCTCAGAGAGTGGATTTCACAGAAATGTGAAATTTGCCACATTTGAAGAGGCTGGCAGGCTCTGTAGGACCATACCTCAAAATGGGGTAAAAGTTGCACCCCTGGGGGGCAGGAGCGTCCCAAAGTTGCCCCATTGACTTTCTATGGTGTAGGACCTAGCAACCACCCAGAACATCCTAGCAACCGCCTAGCAACACCCTAGCAACCACCCAGAACACCCTAGCAACCGCCTAGCAACAACCCTAGCAACCGCCTAGCAACCGGGTGGTGTTTTTTGCCACTGCAAGCACCATTCACATTTTCTTCTGGAAATGTACATTCTAGTATTGTTATTACTATTCGCCCTGACCAAACTTCGGCGCGCTACTCCTCCCGCAGTTTTTGCCACAGAGCCATGAATGAGGTGTCAAAACGTGCGGCCTAATCGGGAACGGTGTGCTATGACTTTTATAAGCGATCGGGGGTACGATGTTCGCCCCAGGGGCGAAATAGCGGCCAAAAAAAACGCATAGACTTAACATTGCGAAAAACTTTGACGCCTCATAGCTCAGAGAGTGGATTTCACAGAAATTTGAAATTTGCCACATTTGAAGAGGCTGGCAGGCTCTGTAGGACCATACCTCAAAATGGGGTAAAAGTTGCACCCCTGGGGGGCAGGAGCGTCCCAAAGTTGCCCCATTGACTTTCTATGGTGTAGGACCTAGCAACCACCCAGAACATCCTAGCAACCGCCTAGCAACGCCCTAGCAACCACCCAGAACACCCTAGCAACCGCCTAGCAACAACCCTAGCAACCGCCTAGCAACCGGGTGGTGTTTTTTGCCACTGCAAGCACCATTCACATTTTCTTCTGGAAATGTACATTCTAGTATTGTTATTACTATTCGCCCTGACAATACTTCGGCACGCTACTCCTCCTGCAAAGTATGTCATAGACCCATGAATGAGGTGTCAAAACGTGCGGCCTAATCGGGAATGGTGTGCTATGACTTTTATAAGCGATCGGGGTACGATGTTCGCCCCAGGGGCGAAATAGCGGCCAAAAAAAACGCATAGACTTAACATTGCGAAAAACTTTGACGCCTCGTAGCTCAGAGAGTGGATTTCACAGAAATGTGAAATTTGCCACATTTTAAGAGGCTGGCAGGCTCTGTAAGACCATACCTCAAAATGGGGTAAAAGTTGCACCCCTGGGGGGCAGGAGCGTCCCAAAGTTGCCCCATTTACTTTCTATGGTGTAGGACGGCCCATGAAATGGGCCGTCCTACACCATAGAAACCGCTTTTCAATTGAACATAACTCTGGATCACAGTGTCATAGAGACAAGGGGGCGGGCTCATTTGACTCAGACGACCAATCAGCATCTCAGGATCATTGTGAAGCTATCAAGCCACGCCCCTAGCAACCATTTAGAGCACCTTAGCAACACGTCTCATAGACTTCCATTAAAAGAGATCAAAGGGATATCTCAGGATAGAAGTGTCATAGAAACATGAGGGTGGGCTCGTTTGACTCGGGGCAGCAAGCAGCCAATCCTGAATCACCTCAACACTCACTGGCCACGCCCTAGCAACCATTGTCGACCACCTTAGCAACCAAAATTCACAGAGGAATATCTTCCATTCTGAATGTCACAGAGGCGTGGGAGTTGGTTTATATCATTCATACTGACAAGAAGCCTTTGGAGTATCGTGATTGCTAGCTGCCAAGCCACTCCCTAGCAACCAAACAGAGTACCCTAGCAACCGTTTTGCAAGACCTATATCTCTGCATCAGAACATCGTATAGAGATGGGGGTTGGTTTATACATTCACACTGACTTTGGAGCTTCATGATTGGCAGCTGCCAAGCCACTCCCTAGCAACCAAACAGAGTACCCTAGCAAACCGTTTTGCAAGACCAATATCTCTGCATCAGAACATCGTATAGAGATGGGGGTTGGCTCTTTTGACTTATGCTAGCAAACAGGACTTGCTACATGCTACACATGCTAGCAGTGAATAGCTACATGCTAATAGCGCTTAGCTAAGTGCTAAATCATGCCAATGAAATGCTACAAACTCCATAGTAACCATCTGTGACAACTACCAACCACCTAGTAACACCATAGCAACCACCTAGATTACCCTAGCAACCGCCTAGCAACGCCCTACATTACCCTAGCAACCGGATGGTGTTTTTGCCACTGCAAGCACCATTTCACATTTTCTTCTGGAAATGTACATTCTAGTATTGTTATTACTATTCGCCCTGACCAAACTTCGGCGCGCTACTCCTCCCGCAGTTTTTGCCACAGAGCCATGAATGAGGTGTCAAAACGTGCGGCCTAATCGGGAATGGTGTGCTATGACTTTTATAAGCGATCGGAGGTACGATGTTCGCCCCAGGGGCGAAATAGCGGCCAAAAAAAACGCATAGACTTAACATTGCGAAAAACTTTGACGCCTCATAGCTCAGAGAGTGGATTTCACAGAAATGTGAAATTTGCCACATTTGAAGAGGCTGGCAGGCTCTGTAGGACCATACCTCAAAATGGGGTAAAAGTTGCACCCCTGGGGGGCAGGAGCGTCCCAAAGTTGCCCCATTGACTTTCTATGGTGTAGGACCTAGCAACCACCCAGAACATCCTAGCAACCGCCTAGCAACGCCCTAGCAACCACCCAGAACACCCTAGCAACCGCCTAGCAACAACCCTAGCAACCGCCTAGCAACCGGGTGGTGTTTTTTGCCACTGCAAGCACCATTCACATTTTCTTCTGGAAATGTACATTCTAGTATTGTAATTACTATTCGCCCTGACCAAACTTCGGCGCGCTACTCCTCCCGCAGTTTTTGCCACAGAGCCATGAATGAGGTGTCAAAACGTGCGGCCTAATCGGGAATGGTGTGCTATGACTTTTATAAGCGATCGGGGGTACGATGTTCACCCCAGGGGCGAAATAGCGGCCAAAAAAAACGCATAGACTTAACATTGCGAAAAACTTTGACGCCTCGTAGCTCAGAGAGTGGATTTCACAGAAATGTGAAATTTGCCACATTTGAAGAGGCTGGCAGGCTCTGTAAGACCATACCTCAAAATGGGGTTAAAGTTGCACCCTTGGGGGGCAGGAGCGTCCCAAAGTTGCCCCATTGACTTTCTATGGTGTAGGACGGCCCATGAAATGACCTAACAACCACCCAGAACATCCTAGCAACCGCCTAGCAACGACCTAGCAACCACCCAGAACACCCTAGCAACCGCCTAGCAACAACCCTAGCAACGCCCTAGCAACCGGGTGGTGTTTTTTGCCACTGCAAGCACCATTCACATTTTCTTCTGGAAATGTACATTCTAGTTAATGGTGCTTGCCATTTTAATGGCAAAGCACAGTATTGTTATTGCTCATACTTATTATTATTCTTCTTCTTCCACTTTTATTTCGGCGCGCTACTCCTCCCACAGTTTTTGTCACAGAGCCATGAATGAGGTGTCAAAACGTGCGGCCTAATCGGGAATCGTGTGCTATGACTTTTATAAGCGATCGGGGGTACGATGTTTGCCCCAGGGGCAAAATAGGGGCAAAATCAAACGCATTGACTTAACATGGCGAAAAACTTTGACGCCTCGTAGCTCAGAGAGTGGATTTCACAGAAATGTGAAATTTGCCACATTTGAAGAGGCTGGCAGGCTCTGTAAGACCACACCTCAAAATGGGGTAAAAGTTGCACCCCTGGGGGGCAGGAGCGTCCCAAAGTTGCCCCATTGACTTAACATTGCGAAAAAAATTTGACGCCTCGTAGCTCAGAGAGTGGATTTCACAGAAATGTGAAATTGGCCACATTTGAAGAGGCTGGCAGGCTCTGTAAGACCATACCTCAAAATGGGGTAAAAGTTGCACCCCTGGGGGGCAGGAGGGTACTAAAATTTGCCCCATTGACTTTCAATGGTGTAGGACGGCCCATGAAATGGGCCGTCCTTTCAATTGAAGCGCTTTTCAATTGAACATAACTCTGGATCACAGTGTCATAGAGACAAGGGGGCGGGCTCATTTGACTCAGACGACCAATCAGCATCTCAGGATCATTGTGAAGCTATCAAGCCACGCCCCTAGCAACCATTTAGAGCACCTTAGCAACACGTCCCATTGACTTCCATTGAAAGAGATCAAAGGGATATCTCAGGATAGAAGTGTCATAGAAACATGAGGGTGGGCTCGTTTGACTCGGGGCAGCAAGCAGCCAATCCTGAATCACCTCAACACACACTGGCCACGCCCTAGCAACCATTGTCGACCACCTTAGCAACCAAAATTCACAGACTCATAGCTCAGAGAGTGGATTTCGCAGAAATGTGAAATTTGCCACATTTCAAGAAGCTGACGGGCTCTGTAAGAACATACCACACAATGGGGTAAAACTTGCACCCCTGGGGGGCAAGAGCGTCCCAAAGTTGCCCCATTGACTTGAAACCGCTTTTCAATTGAACATAACTCTGGATCACAGTGTCATAGAGACAAGGGGGCGGGCTCATTTGACTCAGACGACCAATCAGCATCTCAGGATCATTGTGAAGCTATCAAGCCACGCCCCTAGCAACCATTTAGAGCACCTTAGCAACACGTCCCATAGACTTCCATTGAAAGAGATCAAAGGGATATCTCAGGATAGAAGTGTCATAGAAACATGAGGGTGGGCTCCTTTGTCTCGGGGCAGCAAGCAGCCAATCCTGAATCACCTCAACACTCACTGGCCACGCCCTAGCAACCATTGTCGATCACCTTAGCAACCAAATTTCACAGAGGAATATCTTCCATTCTGAATGTCACAGAGGCGTGGGAGTTGTTTTATATCATTCATACTGACAAGAAGCCTTTGGAGTATCGTGATTGCTAGCTGCCAAGCCACTCCCTAGCAACCAAACAGAGTACCCTAGCAACCGTTTTGCAAGACCTATATCTCTGCATCAGAACATCGTAGAGAGATGGGGGTTGGTTTATACATTCACACTGACTTTGGAGCTTCATGATTGGCAGCTGCCAAGCCACTCCCTAGCAACCAAACAGCAACCAAACAGAGTACCCTAGCAACCGTTTTGCAAGACCTATATCTCTGCATCAGAACATCGTATAGAGATGGGGGTTGGTTTATACATTCACACTGACTTGGAGCTTCATGATTGGCAGCTGCCAAGCCACTCCCTAGCAACCAAACAGAGTACCCTAGCAACCGTTTTGCAAGACCAATATCTCTGCATCAGAACATCGTATAGAGATGGGGGTTGGCTCTTTTGACTCATGCTAGCAAACAGGACTTGCTACATGCTACACATGCTAGCAGTGAATAGCTACATGCTAATAGCGCTTAGCTAAGTGCTAAATCATGCCAATAAAATGCTACAAACTCCATAGTAACCATCTGTGACAACTACCAACCAACTAGTAACAACATAGCAACCACTCAGATTACCCTAAATGCTAATCATGCTAGCAACATGCTAATCATGCTAGCAACATGCTAATCATGCTAGCAACATGCTAGAAACATGCTAATCACGCTAGCAACATGCTAGCAACATGCTAATCATGCTAGCAACATGCTAGCAACATGCTAGTCACATGCTAATCATGCTAGCAAACATGCTAAAAACATGCTAATCACGCTAAAATCATGCTAGCAACATGCTAGCAACATGCTAATCACGCTAAAATCATGCTAGCAACATGCTAGCAACATGCTAATCATGCTAGCAACATGCTAGCAACATGCTAATCATGCTAGCAACATGCTAATCACGCTAAAATCATGTTAGCAAACATGCTAATCATGCTAAAATCATGCTAGCAACATGCTAGCAACATGCTAATCATGCTAGCAACATGCTAGCAACATGCTAATCACGCTAGCAACATGCTAGCAACATGCTAATTGTGCTAGCAACATGCTAGCAACATGCTAATCACGCTAAAATCATGCTAGCAAACATGCTAATCATGCTAAAATCATGCTAGCAACATGCTAGCAACATGCTAATCATGCTAGCAACACGCTAGTCACATGCTAATCATGCTAGCAACATGCTAGCAACATGCTAGTCACATGCTAATCATGCTAGCAACATGCTAAAAACATGCTAATGACGCTAAAATCATGCTAGCAACATGCTAGCAACATGCTAATCATGCTAGCAACATGCTAGAAACATGCTAATCACACTAGCAACATGCTAGCAACATGCTAATCATGCTAGCAACATGCTAGCATTATGCTAGCAACATGCTAATCATGCTAGTAACATGCTAGCAACATGCTAATCATGCTAGCAACATGCTAGAAACATGCTAATCACACTAACAACATGCTAGCAACATGCTAATAATGCTAAAATCATGCTAGCATTATGCTAGCAACATGCTAGCCATATGCTAATCATGCTAGCAACATGCTTATCATGCTAGCAACATGCTAAAATAATGCTAGCAACATGCTAATCATACTAGCAACATGATAAAATCATGCTAGCAACATGATAAAATCATGCTAGCAACATGCTAGCAACATGCTAATCATGCTAGCAATATGGTAACAAGATGCTAATCATGCTAAAAATATGCTAGCAAACATGCTAGTCACTAGTATCTGTCCAGCGCCGAGTTTTGCCACTGCAAGCACCATTCACATTTTCTTCTGGAAATGTACATTCTAGTATTGTTATTACTATTCGCCCTGACCAAACTTCGGCACGCTACTCCTCCCGCAGTTTTTGCCACAGAGCCATGAATGAGGTGTCAAAACGTGCGGCCTAATCGGGAATGGTGTGCTATGACTTTTATAAGCGATCGGGGGTACGATGTTCGCCCCAGGGGCGAAATAGCGGCCAAAAAAAACGCATAGACTTAACATTGCGAAAAACTTTGACGCCTCATAGCTCAGAGAGTGGATTTCACAGAAATGTGAAATTTGCCACATTTGAAGAGGCTGGCAGGCTCTGTAGGACCATACCTCAAAATGGGGTAAAAGTTGCACCCCTGGGGGGCAGGAGCGTCCCAAAGTTGCCCCATTGACTTGAAACCGCTTTTCAATTGAACATAACTCTGGATCACAGTGTCATAGAGACAAGGGGGCGGGCTCATTTGACTCAGACGACCAATCAGCATCTCAGGATCATTGTGAAGCTATCAAGCCACGCCCCTAGCAACCATTTAGAGCACCTTAGCAACACGTCCCATAGACTTCCATTGAAAGAGATCAAAGGGATATCTCAAGATAGAAGTGTCATAGAAACATGAGGGTGGGCTCGTTTGACTCGGGGCAGCAAGCAGCCAATCCTGAATCACCTCAACACTCACTGGCCACGCCCTAGCAACCATTGTCGAGCACCTTAGCAACCAAAATTCACAGAGGAATATCTTCCATTCTGAATGTCACAGAGGCGTGGGAGTTGGTTTATATCATTCATACTGACAAGAAGCCTTTGGAGTATCGTGATTGCTAGCTGCCAAGCCACTCCCTAGCAACCAAACAGAGTACCCTAGCAACCGTTTTGCAAGACCTATATCTCTGCATCAGAACATCGTAGAGAGATGGGGGTTGGTTTATACATTCACACTGACTTTGGAGCTTCATGATTGGCAGCTGCCAAGCCACTCCCTAGCAACCAAACAGAGTACCCTAGCAACCGTTTTGCAAGACCAATATCTCTGCATCAGAACATCGTATAGACATGGGGGTTGACTCTTTTGACTCATGCTAGCAAACAGGACTTGCTACATGCTACACATGCTAGCAGTGAATAGCTACATGCTAATAGCGCTTAGCTAAGTGTTAAATCATGCCAATAAAATGCTACAAACTCCATAGTAACCATCTGTGACAACTATCAACCACCTAGTAACACCATAGCAACCACCCAGATTACCCTACCAACCGCCTAGCAATGCCCTACATTACCCTAGCAACAGGGTGGTGTTTTTTGCCACTGCAAGCACCATTCACATTTTCTTCTGGAAATGTACATTCTAGTATTGTAATTACTATTCGCCCTGACCAAACTTCGGCACGCTACTCCTCCCGCAGTTTTTGCCACAGAGCCATGAATGAGGTGTCAAAACGTGCGGCCTAATCGGGAATGGTGTGCTATGACTTTTATAAGCGATCGGGGGTACGATGTTCACCCCAGGGGCGAAATAGCGGCCAAAAAAAATGCATAGACTTAACATTGCGAAAAACTTTGACGCCTCATAGCTCAGAGAGTGGATTTCACAGAAATGTGAAATTTGCCACATTTGAAGAGGCTGGCAGGCTCTGTAGGACCATACCTCAAAATGGGGTAAAAGTTGCACCCCTGGGGGGCAGGAGCGTCCCAAAGTTGCCCCATTGACTTTCTATGGTGTAGGACCTAGCAACCACCCAGAACATCCTAGCAACCGCCTAGCAACGCCCTAGCAACCACCCAGAACACCCTAGCAACCGCCTAGCAACAACCCTAGCAACCGCCTAGCAACCGGGTGGTGTTTTTTGCCACTGCAAGCACCATTCACATTTTCTTCTGGAAATGTACATTCTAGTATTGTTATTACTATTCGCCCTGACAATACTTCGGCACGCTACTCCTCCTGCAAAGTTTGTCATAGACCCATGAATGAGGTGTCAAAACGTGCGGCCTAATCGGGAATGGTGTGCTATGACTTTTATAAGCGATCAGGTGTACGATGTTCGCCCCAGCGGCGAAATAGCGGCCAAAAAAAACGCATAGACTTAACATTGCGAAAAACTTTGACGCCTCGTAGCTCAGGGAGTGGATTTCACAGAAATGTGAAATTTGCCACATTTGAAGAGGCTGGCAGGCTCTGTAGGACCATATCTCAAAATGGGGTAAAAGTTGCAACCCTGGGGGGCAGGAGCGTCCCAAAGTTGCCCGATTGACTTTGTATGGTGTAGGACCTAGCAACCACCCAGAACATCCTAGCAACCGCCTAGCAACGCCCTAGCAACCACCCAGAACACCCTAGCAAACCGCCTAGCAACAACCCTAGCAACCGCCTAGCAACCGGGTGGTGTTTTTTGCCACTGCAAGCACCATTCACATTTTCTTCTGGAAATGTACATTCTAGTATTGTTATTACTATTCGCCCTGACCAAACTTCGGCGCGCTACTCCTCCCGCAGTTTTTGCCACAGAGCCATGAATGAGGTGTCAATACGTGCGGCCTAATCGGGAATGGTGTGCTATGACTTTTATAAGCGATCGGGGGTACGATGTTCGCCCCAGGGGCGAAATAGCGGCCAAAAAAAACGCATAGACTTAACATTGCCAAAAACTTTGACGCCTCATAGCTCAGAGAGTGGATTTCACAGAAATGTGAAATTTGCCACATTTGAAGAGGCTGGCAGGCTCTGTAGGACCATAACTCAAAATGGGGTAAAAGTTGCACCCCTGGGGGGCAGGAGCGTCCCAAAGTTGCCCCATTGACTTTCTATGGTGTAGGACCTAGCAACCACCCAGAACATCCTAGCAACCGCCTAGCAACGCCCTAGCAACCACCCAGAACACCCTAGCAACCGCCTAGCAACAACCCTAGCAACCGCCTAGCAACCGGGTGGTGTTTTTTGCCACTGCAAGCACCATTCACATTTTCTTCTGGAAATGTACATTCTAGTATTGTTATTACTATTCGCCCTGACCAAACTTCGGCGCGCTACTCCTCCCGCAGTTTTTGCCACAGAGCCATGAATGAGGTGTCAAAACGTGCGGCCTAATCGGGAATGGTGTGCTATGACTTTTATAAGCGATCGGGGGTACGATGTTCGCCCCAGGGGCGAAATAGCGGCCAAAAAAAACGCATAGACTTTAACATTGCAAAAAACTTTGACGCCTCATAGCTCAGAGAGTGAATTTCACAGAAATGTGAAATTTGCCACATTTGAAGAGGCTGGCAGGCTCTGTAGGACCATACCTCAAAATGGGGTAAAAGTTGCACCCCTGGGGGGCAGGAGCGTCCCAAAGTTGCCCCATTGACTTTCTATGGTGTAGGACCTAGCAACCACCCAGAACATCCTAGAAACCGCCTAGCAACGCCCTAGCAACCACCCAGAACACCCTAGCAACCGCCTAGCAACAACCCTAGCAACCGCCTAGCAACCGGGTGGTGTTTTTGCCACTGCAAGCACCATTCACATTTTCTTCTGGAAATGTACATTCTAGTTAATGGTGCTTGCCATTTAAATGGCAAAGCACATTATTGTTATTGCTCATACTTATTATTCTTCTTCTTCCACTTTTATTTCGGCGCGCTACTCCTCCCACAGTTTTTGTCACAGAGCCATGAATGAGGTGTCAAAACGTGCGGCCTAATCGGGAATCGTGTGCTATGACTTTTATAAGCGATCGGGGGTACGATGTTCGCCCCAGGGGCAAATAATCGCCCAAAAAGTCCCATTGACAATGCATTGGGCAAACTTTGGCGGGTCGTAGCTCAGAGCGAGAATTTCGTAGAAACTTATGAATCACCACACTTGAAGAGGCTGGCAGGCTCTGTAAGACCATACCTCAAAATGGGGTAAAAGTTGCACCCCTGGGGGGCAGGAGCGTCCCAAAGTTGCCCCATTGACTTTCAATGGTGTAGGACGGCCCATGAAATGGGCCGTCCTACACATAGAAACGGCTTTTCAATTGAACATAACTCTGGATCACAGTGTCATAGAGACAAGGGGGGCGGGCTCATTTGACTCGGGGCAGCAAGCAGCCAATCCTGAATCACCTCAACACACACTGGCCACGCCCTAGCAACCATTGTCGACCACCTTAGCAACCAAAATTCACAGACTCATAGCTCAGAGAGTGGATTTCGTAGAAATGTGAAATTTGCCACATTTGAAGAGGCTGACGGGCTCTGTAAGAACATACCACACAATGGGGTAAAACTTGCACCCCTGGGGGGCAAGAGCGTCCCAAAGTTGCCCCATTGACTTGAAACCGCTTTTCAATTGAACATAACTCTGGATCACAGTGTCATAGAGACAAGGGGGCGGGCTCATTTGATTCAGACGACCAATCAGCATCTCAGGATCATTGTGAAGCTATCAAGCCACGCCCCTAGCAACCATTTAGAGCACCTTAGCAACACGTCCCATAGACTTCCATTGAAAGAGATCAAAGGGATATCTCAGGATAGAAGTGTCATAGAAACATGAGGGTGGGCTCGTTTGACTCGGGGCAGCAAGCAGCCAATCCTGAATCACCTCAACACTCACTGGCCACGCCCTAGCAACCATTGTCGAGCACCTTAGCAACCAAAATTCACAGAGGAATATCTTCCATTCTGAATGTCACAGAGGCGTGGGAGTTGGTTTATATCATTCATACTGACAAGAAGCCTTTGGAGTATCGTGATTGCTAGCTGCCAAGCCACTCCCTAGCAACCAAACAGAGTACCCTAGCAACCGTTTTGCAAGACCTATATCTCTGCATCAGAACATCGTATAGAGATGGGGGTTGGTTTATACATTCACACTGACTTTGGAGCTTCATGATTGGCAGCTGCCAAGCCACTCCCTAGCAACCAAACAGAGTACCCTAGCAACCGTTTTGCAAGACCAATATCTCTGCATCAGAACATCGTATAGAGATGGGGGTTGGCTCTTTTGACTCATGCTAGCAAACAGGACTTGCTGCATGCTACACATGCTAGCAGGGAATAGCTACATGCTAATAGCGCTTAGCTAAGTGCTAAATCATGCCAATAAAATGCTACAAACTCCATAGTAACCATCTGTGACAACTACCAACCACCTAGTAACACCATAGCAACCACCCAGATTACCCTAAATGCTAATCATGCTAGCAACATGCTAGAAACATGCTAATCATGCTAGCAACATGCTAATCATGCTAAAAATCATGCTAGCAACATGCTAATCATGCTAGCAACAGGCTAGCAACATGCTAATCATGCTAGCAACAAGCTAGTCACATGCTAATCATGATAGCAACATGCTAGAAACATGCTAATCACACTAAAATCATGCTAGCAACATGCTAGCAACATGCTAATCATGCTAGCAACATGCTAGCAACATGCTAATAATGCTAAAATCATGCTAGCATCATGCTAGCAACATGCTAGCAACATGCTAATCACGCTAGCAACATGCTAGCAACATGCTAATCATGCTAGCAACATGCTAGCAACATGCTAAATCATGCTAGCAACATGCTAGCAACATGCTAATCATGCTAGCAACATGGTAGCAACATGCTAATCATGCCTAGCAACATGCTAGCAACATGCTAATCATGTTAGCGACATGCTAGAAATCATGCTAACAACATGCTAGCAACATGCTAATCATGCTAGCAACATGCTAGCAACATGCTAATCATGCTAGCAACATGCTAGTCCACATGCTAATCATGCTAGCAACATGTTAACAACATGCTAATCACGCTAAAATCATGCTAGCAAACATGCTAGCAACATGCTAATCATTGGTAGCAACATGCTAGAAACATGCTAATCAACGCTAGCAACATGCTAGCAACATGCTAATAATGTTAATATCATGCTAGCATCATGCTAGCAACATGCTAATCATGCTAGCAACATGCTAGCAACATGCTAGTCACATGCTAATCATGCTACCAACATGCTAGCAACATGCTAATCATGCTAGCAACATGCTAGCAACATGCTAATCACGCTAGCAACATGCTAGCAACATGCTAGAAACATGCTAATCATGCTAGCAACATGCTAGCAACATGCTAGCAACAATGCTAATTATGCTAGCAACATGCTAGAATCATGCTAATCATGTTAGTGACATGCTAAAATCATGCTAATCATGCTAGCAACCATGCTAGTCACATGCTAATAATGCTAGCAACATGTTAAAAACATGCTAATCACGCTAAAATCATGCTAGCAACATGCTAGCAACATGCTAGAAACATGCTAATCACGCTAGCAACATGCTAGCACATGCTAATAATGCTAAAATAATGCTAGCATCATGCTAGCAACATGCAAACAACATGCTAATCATGCTAGCAACATGCTAGCAACATGATAATCACGCTAGCAACATGCTAGCAACATGCTAGAAACATGCTAATCATGCTAGCAACATGCTAATCATGCTTGCAACATGTTAGCAACATGCTAGCAACATGCTAATCATGCTAGCAACATGCTAGCATCATGCTAATCATGCTAGCAACATGCTAGCAACATGCTAATCATGTTAGCGACATGCTAGAATCATGCTAACAACATGCTAGCAACATGCTAATCATGCTAGCAACATGCTAATCATGCTAGCAAAATGCTAGCAACATGCTAATCATGTTAGCAACATACTAGCAACATGCTAGAAACATGCTAACAACATGCAAGCAACATGCTAATCATGCTAGCAACATGCTAATCATGCTAACAGCATGCTATCAACATGCTAATCATGCTAACAACATGCTAATCATGCTAGCGACATGCTAAAATCATGCTAGCAACATGCTAAAATCATGCTAGCAACATGCTAGCAACATGCTAATCATGCTAGCAACATGTTAACAAGATGCTAATCATGCTAAAAAATATGCTAGCAAACATGCTAGTCACTAGTATCTGTCCAGCGCCGAGTTTTGCCACTGCAAGCACCATTTCACATTTTCTTCTGGAAATGTACATTCTAGTATTGTAATTACTATTCGCCCTGACCAAACTTCGGCGCGCTACTCCTCCCGCATTTTTGCCACAGAGCCATGAATGAGGTGTCAAAACGTGCGGCCTAATCGGGAATGGTGTGCTATGACTTTTATAAGCGATCGGGGGTACGATGTTCACCCCAGGGGCGAAATAGCGGCCAAAAAAAACGCATAGACTTAACATTGCGAAAAACTTTGACGCCTCATAGCTCAGAGAGTGGATTTCACAGAAATGTGAAATTTGCCACATTTGAAGAGGCTGGCAGGCTCTGTAGGACCATATCTCAAAATGGGGTAAAAGTTGCACCCCTGGGGGGCAGGAGCGTCCCAAAGTTGCCCGATTGACTTTCTATGGTGTAGGACCTAGCAACCACCCAGAACATCCTAGCAACCGCCTAGCAACGCCCTAGCAACCACCCAGAACACCCTAGCAACCGCCTAGCAACAACCCTAGCAACCGCCTAGCAACCGGGTGGTGTTTTTTGCCACTGCAAGCACCATTCACATTTTCTTCTGGAAATGTACATTCTAGTATTGTTATTACTATTCGCCCTGACCAAACTTCGGCGCGCTACTCCTCCCGCAGTTTTTGCCACAGAGCCATGAATGAGGTGTCAAAACGTGCGGCCTAATCGGGAATGGTGTGCTATGACTTTATAAGCGATCGGGGGTACGATGTTCGCCCCAGGGGCGAAATAGCGGCCAAAAAAAACGCATAGACTTAACATTGCGAAAAACTTTGACGCCTCATAGCTCAGAGAGTGGATTTCACAGAAGTTTGAAATTTGCCATATTTGAAGAGGCTGGCAGGCTCTGTAAGACCACACCTCAAAATGGGGTAAAAGTTGCACCCCTGGGGGGCAGGAGCGTCCCAAAGTTGCCCCATTGACTTAACATTGCGAAAAAAATTTGATGCCTCGTAGCTCAGAGAGTGGATTTCACAGAAATGTGAAATTGGCCACATTTGAAGAGGCTGGCAGGCTCTGTAAGACCATACCTCAAAATGGGGTAAAAGTTGCACCCCTGGGGGGCAGGAGGGTACTAAAATTTGCCCCATTGACTTTCAATGGTGTAGGACGGCCCATGAAATGGGCCGTCCTTTCAATTGAACCGCTTTTCAATTGAACATAACTCTGGATCACAGTGTCATAGAGACAAGGGGGCGGGCCTCATTTGACTCAGACGACCAATCAGCATCTCAGGATCATTGTGAAGCTATCAAGCCACGCCCCTAGCAACCATTTAGAGCACCTTAGCAACACGTCCCATTGACTTCCATTGAAAGAGATCAAAGGGATATCTCAGGATAGAAGTGTCATAGAAACATGAGGGTGGGCTCGTTTGACTCGGAGCAGCAAGCAGCCAATCCTGAATCACCTCAACACACACTGGCCACGCCCTAGCAACCATTGTCGACCACCTTAGCAACCAAAATTCACAGACTCATAGCTCAGAGAGTGGATTTCGTAGAAATGTGAAATTTGCCACATTTGAAGAGGCTGACGGGCTCTGTAAGAACATACCACACAATGGGGTAAAACTTGCACCCCTGGGGGGCAAGAGCGTCCCAAAGTTGCCCCATTGACTTGAAACCGCTTTTCAATTGAACATAACTCTGGATCACAGTGTCATAGAGACAAGGGGGCGGGCTCATTTGACTCAGACGACCAATCAGCATCTCAGGATCATTGTGAAGCTATCAAGCCACGCCCCTAGCAACCATTTAGAGCACCTTAGCAACACGTCCCATAGACTTCCATTGAAAGAGATCAAAGGGATATCTCAGGATAGAAGTGTCATAGAAACATGAGGGTGGGCTCGTTTGACTCGGGGCAGCAAGCAGCCAATCCTGAATCACCTCAACACTCACTGGCCACGCCCTAGCAACCATTGTCGACCACCTTAGCAACCAAAATTCACAGAGGAATATCTTCCATTCTGAATGTCACAGAGGCGTGGGAGTTGGTTTATATCATTCATACTGACAAGAAGCCTTTGGAGTATCGTGATTGCTAGCTGCCAAGCCACTCCCTAGCAACCAAACAGAGTACCCTAGCAACCGTTTTGCAAGACCTATATCTCTGCATCAGAACATCGTATAGAGAAGGGGGGTTGGTTTATACATTCACACTGACTTTGGAGCTTCATGATTGGCAGCTGCCAAGCCACTCCCTAGCAACCAAACAGAGTACCCTAGCAACCGTTTTGCAAGACCAATATCTCTGCATCAGAACATCGTATAGAGATGGGGGTTGGCTCTTTTGACTTATGCTAGCAAACAGGACTTGCTACATGCTACACATGCTAGCAGTGAATAGCTACATGCTAATAGCGCTTAGCTAAGTGCTAAATCATGCCAATGAAATGCTACAAACTCCATAGTAACCATCTGTGACAACTACCAACCACCTAGTAACACCATAGCAACCACCCAGATTACCCTAGCAACCGCCTAGCAACGCCCTAGCAACATGCACGATACAGCTATCTATACTGTACATTACCCTAGCAACCGGGTGGTGTTTTTTGCCACTGCAAGCACCATTTCACATTTTCTTCTGGAAATGTACATTCTAGTATTGTTATTACTATTCGCCCTGACCAAACTTCGGCGCGCTACTCCTCCCGCAGTTTTTGCCACAGAGCCATGAATGAGGTGTCAAAACGTGCGGCCTAATCGGGAATGGTGTGCTATGACTTTTATAAGCGATCGGGGGTACGATGTTCGCCCCAGGGGCGAAATAGCGGCCAAAAAAAACCGCATAGACTTAACATTGCGAAAAACTTGACGCCTCATAGCTCAGAGAGTGAATTTCACAGAAATGTGAAATTTGGCCACATTTGAAGAGGCTGGCAGGCTCTGTAGGACCATACCTCAAAATGGGGTAAAAGTTGCACCCCTGGGGGGCAGGAGCGTCCCAAAGTTGCCCCATTGACTTTCTATGGTGTAGGACCTAGCAACCACCCAGAACATCCTAGCAACCGCCTAGCAACGCCCTAGCAACCACCCAGAACACCCTAGCAACCGCCTAGCAACAACCCTAGCAACCGCCTAGCAACCGGGTGGTGTTTTTTTGCCACTGCAAGCACCATTCACATTTTCTTCTGGAAATGTACATTCTAGTATTGTTATTACTATTCGCCCTGACCAAACTTCGGCGCGCTACTCCTCCCGCAGTTTTTGCCACAGAGCCATGAATGAGGTGTCAAAACGTGCGGCCTAATCGGGAATGGTGTGCTATGACTTTTATAAGCGATCGGGGGTACGATGTTCGCCCCAGGGGCGAAATAGCGGCCAAAAAAAACGCATAGACTTAACATTGCAAAAAACTTTGACGCCTCATAGCTCAGAGAGTGAATTTCACAGAAATGTGAAATTTGCCACATTTCAAGAGGCTGGCAGGCTCTGTAGGACCATACCTCAAAATGGGGTAAAAGTTGCACCCCTGGGGGGCAGGAGCGTCCCAAGTTGCCCGATTGACTTGTATGGTGTAGGACCTAGCAACCACCCAGAAACATCCTAGCAAACCGCCTAGCAACGCCCTAGCAACCACCCAGAACACCCTAGCAACCGCCTAGCAACAACCCTAGCAACCGCCTAGCAACCGGGTGGTGGTTTTTTTGCCACTGCAAGCACCATTCACATTTTCTTCTGGAAATGTACATTCTAGTATTGTTATTACTATTTCGCCCTGAACCAAACTTCGGCGCGCTACTCCTCCCGCAGTTTTTGCCACAGAGCCATGAATGAGGTGTCAAAACGTGCGGCCTAATCGGGAACGGTGTGCTATGACTTTTATAAGCGATCGGGGGTACGATGTTTGCCCCAGGGGCGAAATAGCGGCCAAAAAAAACGCATAGACTTAACATTGCGAAAAACTTTGACGCCTCATAGCTCAGAGAGTGGATTTCACAGAAATGTGAAATTTGCCACATTTGAAGAGGCTGGCAGGCTCTGTAGGACCATACCTCAAAAATGGGGTAAAGTTGCACCCCTGGGGGGCAGGAGCGTCCCAAAGTTGCCCCATTGACTTTCTATGGTGTAGGACCTAGCAACCACCCAGAACATCCTAGCAACCGCCTAGCAACGCCCTAGCAACCACCCAGAACACCCTAGCAACCGCCTAGCAACAACCCTAGCAACCGCCTAGCAACACGGGTGGTGTTTTTGCCACTGCAAGCACCATTCACATTTTCTTCTGGAAATGTACATTCTAGTTAATGGTGCTTGCCATTTAAATGGCAAAGCACATTATTGTTATTGCTCATACTTATTATTCTTCTTCTTCCACTTTTATTTCGGCGCGCTACTCCTCCTCCCGCAGTTTTTGTCACAGAGCCATGAATGAGGTGTCAAAACGTGCGGCCTAATCGGGAATCGTGTGCTATGACTTTTATAAGCGATCGGGGGGTACGATGTTCGCCCCAGGGGCAAATAATCGCCCAAAAAGTCCCATTGACAATGCATTGGGCAAACTTTGGCGGTCGTAGCTCAGAGCGAGAATTTCGTAGAAACTTATGAATCACCACACTTGAAGAGGCTGGCAGGCTCTGTAAGACCATACCTCAAAATGGGGTAAAAGTTGCACCCCTGGGGGGCAGGAGCGTCCCAAAGTTGCCCCATTGACTTTCAATGGTGTAGGACGGCCCATGAAATGGGCCGTCCTACACATAGAAACGGCTTTGCAATTGAACATAACTCTGGATCACAGTGTCATAGAGACAAGGGGGCGGGCTCATTTGACTCAGACGACCAATCAGCATCTCAGGATCATTGTGAAGCTATCAAGCCACGCCCATAGCAACCATTTAGAGCACCTTAGCAACACGTCCCATAGACTTCCATTGAAGAGATCAAAGGGATATCTCAGGATAGAAGTGTCATAGAAACATGAGGGTGGGCTCGTTTGACTCGGGGCAGCAAGCAGCCAATCCTGAATCACCTCAACACACACTGGCCACGCCCTAGCAACCATTGTCGACCACCTTAGCAACCAAAATTCACAGACTCATAGCTCAAGAGTGGATTTCGTAGAAATGTAAGGGGGCGGGCTCATTTGACTCAGACGACCAATCAGCATCTCAGGATCATTGTGAAGCTATCAAGCCACGCCCATAGCAACCATTTAGAGCACCTTAGCAACACGTCCCATAGACTTCCATTGAAAGAGATCAAAGGGATATCTCAGGATAGAAGTGTCATAGAAACATGAGGGTGGGCTCGTTTGACTCGGGGCAGCAAGCAGCCAATCCTGAATCACCTCAACACACACTGGCCACGCCCTAGCAACCATTGTCGACCACCTTAGCAACCAAAATTCACAGACTCATAGCTCAGAGAGTGGATTTCGTAGAAATGTGAAATTTGCCACATTTGAAGAGGCTGACGGGCTCTGTAAGAACATACCACACAATGGGGTAAAACTTGCACCCCTGGGGGGCAAGAGCGTCCCAAAGTTGCCCCATTGACTTGAAACCGCTTTTCAATTGAACATAACTCTGGATCACAGTGTCATAGAGACAAGGGGGCGGGCTCATTTGACTCAGACGACCAATCAGCATCTCAGGATCATTGTGAAGCTATCAAGCCACGCCCATAGCAACCATTTAGAGCACCTTAGCAACACGTCCCATAGACTTCCATTGAAAAGATCAAAGGGATATCTCAGGATAGAAGTGTCATAGAAACATGAGGGTGGGCTCGTTTGACTCGGGCAGCAAGCAGCCAATCCTGAATCACCTCACACACACTGGCCACGCCCTAGCAACCATTGTCGACCACCTTAGCAACCAAAATTCACAGACTCATAGCTCAGAGAGTGGATTTCGTAGAAATGTGAAATTTGCCACATTTGAAGAGGCTGACGGGCTCTGTAGAACATACCACACAATGGGGTAAAACTTGCACCCCTGGGGGGCAAGAGCGTCCCAAAGTTGCCCCATTGACTTGAAACCGCTTTTCAATTGAACATAACTCTGGATCACAGTGTCATAGAGACAAGGGGTGGGCTCATTTGATTCAGACGACCAATCAGCATCTCAGGATCATTGTGAAGCTATCAAGCCACGCCCCTAGCAACCATTTAGAGCACCTTAGCAACACGTCCCATAGACTTCCATTGAAAGAGATCAAAGGGATATCTCAGGATAGAAGTGTCATAGAAACATGAGGGTGGGCTCGTTTGACTCGGGGCAGCAAGAAGCCAATCCTGAATCACCTCAACACTCACTGGCCACGCCCTAGCAACCATTGTCGAGCACCTTAGCAACCAAAATTCACAGAGAATATCTTCCATTCTGAATGTCACAGAGGCGTGGGAGTTGGTTTATATCATTCATACTGACAAAAGCCTTTGGAGTATCGTGATTGCTAGCTGCCAAGCCACTCCCTAGCAACCAAACAGAGTACCCTAGCAACCGTTTTGCAAGACCTATTCTCTGCATCAGAACATCGTATAGAGATGGGGGTTGGTTTATACATTCACACTGACTTTGGAGCTTCATGATTGGCAGCTGCCAAGCCACTCCCTAGCAACCAAACAGAGTACCCTAGCAACCGTTTTGCAAGACCAATATCTCTGCATCAGAACATCGTATAGAGATGGGGGTTGCTCTTTTGACTCATGCTAGCAACAGGACTTGCTACATGCTACACATGCTAGCAGTGAATAGCTACATGCTAATAGCGCTTAGCTAAGTGCTAAATCATGCCAATAAATGCTACAAACTCCATAGTAACCATCTGTGACAACTACCAACCACCTAGTAACAACATAGCAACCACTCAGATTACCCTAAATGCTAATAATGCTAACAACATGCTAGCAACATGCTAATCATGCTAGCAACATGCTAATCATGCTAAAATCATGCT
>QVTF01005072.1:2500-29575 GCA_003573665.1 Oxygymnocypris stewartii
TATCAGAACGCCATAAATCTGAGAATCCGGCAGTTGCTGCAGGCGAGAAGCGGGCGCCGAGTCTGGTGCCAACTGCTGCGCAGACATGCCGGCTCCGGTCCTTGAGTGGGGCATCGTGGGCTGGAATAAGATTATCTCAGGGGTCAGGGGTCAGTGGATGTGCTGATATGTGCGCTGATATCAGGCCTGCAGAGGACTGACTGTGAGGATGAAAATCAGCATCCTAATGTCGGTCCAAACTTGTGATTTGGTGAGAACAAAAAAAGCATTGTTTATTCCACTCCATTAATAATTCTTGTTATTATTAAATGATCTGTTTTTATTTTATAGTACAGTATTATTACTATACTATAGTGATATTTATATTGGTTTGTTCTTTGTTTTGTCATTTAATAAAACAAAAATAAAATGTAAATAATAAAAACTAATATTATTATCATTAGTGCTGGGCAACTATTAATCGCATCTATAATAAAAGTTTTTGTTTATATAATAAATGTGCGCATTGTGTATATTTATTATGTATATATAAAGAAACAAACATACATTATATATTTAGAAAATATTTACATGTATATATTTATAGTCATATAATTTATATTATATATAAATATATTTAATATATAAACATAACATGTATTTCTTAAATATATACATGCCTGTGTGTGTATTTAAATATGCAAAATAAATACACACATATATTATGTACACAAAACGTTTATTTAGGATATGATTAATCATTGCCCAGCACTTATTATTATTATTATTATTTAAAACTGTGTTAATTGTTTTATTGTCCAGTGGCATTATAACTGTAGTAATATTTCCTGATTGGTTTGTATGATAATTTAATAAAAATAAAAAAAACATTTAGTAATAATAAATATTATTATTTTATATTATAATTATTAACAGTACAATACAATTATTACTATTTCTTTATTGGTTTAATTCTTAGAGTTTAATAACAATATTTAAATATTATAATAATAACAATAATATATATTGTTATAATTAAAAAAAATGTGATTTTAATTTGACAGTACACTAGTGTTACTATAATAATCTTCATTGGTTAATTTTTACTTAATAAAATAAGTATTTAAATATTATTATTAATAACTATTATTATTATTCATTTAACTTATTTTATAGTACAATAGTATTATTACTATAGTTGTATTTCTTAATTGGTAATACATTTTTATAATTTAAGAAAATAAATGATTGCTAATATTATTATTATTTTTATTATTATTCATACATGTATTGATAATTATTCATTATTAGTAATAATATTTGTTTTATTATTATATGATATGATAGCTTGGCACGAGAAATTTTTGAAAATGATATATTATGGCACCTTATTAATCTCTGATCAGCTTCCACTGCCATGATATAGAAAATAATCACATTCTGCTGAACATCTCGTTCTCTTTCACAGAGGAAAGAAAGTCATACTATGGGTTTGAAATGACATTTAGGATTCATTTATGGTTCAGCTGTCCCTCCAAATGCATCTTCTAGAAAACAATACGATTCAGTGAAGAGCAAACGGAGATGTTTCTTCTGAACAGAAGACTATCTCAAGTGTCTGTTTAATGGTTTCAGAGGAAATTCTTCCACTAAGACTAAAGTGATGCCCGAAGGTAGTTCTTCAGGGTGTTGCTGCAGGTGAAGATGAACATGTCTTCATAATGCCACCACAGACGTGTGCGCTATGCTTTACTTTGCTCTGTATCTGACACCACAGACTCACTGTCTACAGACACACTTTACACTGGCTGTCGAAAACCAAAGCAATCTTTATAACACGCCATTTTGAGGGCAACATCACAGTTCTCTCTGATCTTACACACACACAGAGAACTGACTGCATGAAAGATTGCATTGATTGCCCTCATTCAGTTTAGCAACACACACACACACACACACACACACACACACACACACACACACACACACACACACACACAGTCTCTCTAACACCAGCGGGCACAGGGCGGTTCACTCTCTCACTGCAGACAGACTGTGACGGTCGTGTGTGTGTGTGTGAGGCCATATGTGGCTGTATGTGTCTGTACTTGTGTGTGTGTGTGTGTGTGTGTGTGTGTGTGTGTGTGTGTGTGCATGCGCGCTGGCCTCGGGCTCAAACACGTCCTCAGAAAGGGTCTGTGAGCGAGGCTGCCCCGCAGGAAACCGTGACATTACCTGAGGCGCCACTGAGCCCTCTTACACTTCACAAAGTGAAAAATCACATCAGAGTGTGTGAGCCGACACACACACACACACGCAGACACACACACACACACACACACACACACACACACACCTAAATGTCTCTAAACACACTAACTACGTTTGAAAGGATTTTGAGGTAGAAGTCACTGATAGATGTGCTGATTTGATTTTAGTGATTTGTAGATGATGATGTCACTTCCTGTGGCATCATGGTGCAGATAACTGACAAAATGCAAAATGCAAAAAAAAAAGAAACAAACAACAACTGTACTTTTGTCTTGTGTCCTTGTGTTTAAAAAATGTATACATACTTGAGAAGCAGTATTGTATAAGATGACCAGATAAAAAATACTTTTAGACAATATATAAAGTTAATTCACTCTAAATTCACTCTAAAATGAATGATATAATTGTTCAGGGGATTAATTATCATATAAAACACCTTTATCTGGAAGCTGAATCTGTATTATGAGTGTTTTACTCTGACATTGAAGAATATTTGCTTGCTGTGCCTGCTATGTTTATGTGTAATAGAGCATATTATGCAACATGTCAATTCTATATTTTGTCACGAAACCTTGTTACGATGCATGTTTAATTCAGATAGTGGCATCATATAAGGTATAAGTTATCATATAAGTGTAAATAGTCATTTTTTTATGAAAATTTGTGTAAAAACGTCTAGTATTTTTCAGTTTGATCAAATAATAAGTTAAGAATGTGATAACTAATGTTGCTTCTGGTTAATTTTTCACAGGTTGTATTTTTGAAGTTGACTGCGATGCACTGTGGGACAGAATATTAATATCTCATGTGGCAGATGTTATAGATTATCTTTTGTATCTCATGCTTATATATGGAAAATTCAGTATAGATGTAGAATTATGCTGCCGTTCAGTAGTTTGGGTTGATTTTTTAAATGTTTTGAATTAATTCTCTTCTGCTCACAAAGGTTGCATTTACTGTATTTGATTAAATATACTGAAAAAAACTGTAATATTGTAAAAATATTATTACAATTTAAAATAACTGTTTTATATGTGAAAATGTAAAAATGTAATTTATTCCTGTGATGCAGCTGTACTTTCAGCATCATTACTCCAGTCTTCAGTGTCACATGATCTTCAGAAATCATTATAATATACTGATTTATGATCAAGAAACATTTCTGAGTGTTATGAGTGTTGTTCAATGTGCGTTCTGCCCTAACAAAATGTTTTTTAAACTGAAGCAGTGGTGCGTTGAACACACTGTTCTGATGACGCAAGAGTTGCAACTATGGCAGCTGAGAAGGCCAATCTTTGTGTTCTTTTTGAAGAATTTTTTCGGAGCCTGATGAAATCTGTATAAATATGCGTTTAATACTGCAAAATACGCTCTGTGTTATAGTCACTGCCCTCGCCGTCCAGAATAAAAGAGAACATCCCAATCGAGTGAAGGGATTTGTGGAAACTGTGGTTCCTAATTATTGTGATCCAAAATTTGCCTCGCATTTCAGGATGAAAAGACAAACATTTCAGGTGAACGACAATCCACTTCTTACCTCCGAGATATGATCTATATGACCTTATAGGGAGAAGTCGTAACCTGATGGTTAGAGAGTCGGACTCGTGTGTGTGTGTGTGTCTGTGTGTGTGTTCACTGCTGTGTGTGTGTGTGTGTGTGTGTTCACTGCTGTGTGTGTGTGTGTGTGTGTGTGTTCACTGCTGTGTGTGTGTGTGTGTGTGTTTGTGTTCACTGCTGTGTGTGTGTGTGTGTGTGTGTGTGTTCACTGCTGTGTGTGTGTGTGTGTGTGTGTTCACTGCTGTGTGTGTGTGTGTGTGTGTGTGTTCACTGCTGTGGGTGTGTGTGTGTGTGTGTGTGTGTGTGTTCACTGCTGTGTGTGTGTGTGTGTGTTTGTGTTCACTGCTGTGTGTGTGTGTTCACTGCTGTGTGTGTGTGTGTGTGTTTGTGTTCACTGCTGTGTGTGTGTGTGTGTGTGTTCACTGCTGTGTGTGTGTGTGTGTGTGTGTGTGTGTGTGTGTGTGTGTGTGTGTGTGTGTGTTCACAGTGTGTGTGTGTGTGCACTTTGGGTGGGTAAATGCAGAGCATGAATTCTGAGTATGGGTCACCATACTTGGCTTTATGTTACTACGTCACTTTCACATATTATTTTTATTGTGAGTATTAGGCTTATCATTATTGCATATCACTGTTGTTGTGCTATGATATTGTAATATTTACCATTATATTATCAGAGTATAGAAAAGTTTATGAAAGTGTCACTCCACAATACAAAAGCAAAATATATAAATATGTAGTATTTTTATGTTACATGAATCAGTGTCTAGCACACCTTCAGGAAAGGATATGGACCAGAAGACAATTACTACATGATATTTAGACAGACTTAAAGAAGTTACAGATCTATACTTGGGCTCTTAATATTTCAGTTATTTTGCCTTTAATGTTAATAGACATGTGCAAACAATATACTTGCTCTTGTGAGTTTATTTTGATGTTAATTACATTTACTTACAAATTCCCACTGTATATAGCAGTATGTTCATCACTTAATTACCATTGAGTATGACATTTGGTATATAAACTTGCCTTGCAATGAAGCTAAAAATGTAAACAACTACATCATCATGTTGATATGCTATGTTTCTAGAAAACTCTTACGACAGTCATGTCTTCTAATATCTTTAATTGTTGGGTATACCGAGCTTCAGCGGACACATTTGTACTTGGACACATTGTGGAGCTGTCTCTTTAATACCGCGTGGTTTATATACACTTGCTGCTGATTGGCTGACATTTTTGACACACCCACCAAACAAGAGAAACGTATCTCAAGCCCCGTTGCACAAAGTTTCCAGGAAACATGTTGTTCAACCCAGAAACCGTAGCAAAACGTTGCGCACCGGTTTGAGCTTGAACATGCCTCGGTTGTTTGACAGAAAACCCTGTCTTTAAATTAAAAGAGCCAATTAACTTCAAATATCACATGATCTCTACGACTCCAGAACACACATTAACTGAACTAAACTAAGTTTCGTGAGAGTGATTTCTGCTCAAGAAGGACAATATCTGACACAAGCTTTGTCTGTTGATTTGTGTTTGATTATAGAAACACAAGCGTATTACTAGTTTTTTAGATTTAGTTTATTTCTCTTTTCTAGAAATAGCTGCCTGGGGTGGCATGTTGATTGACTTGATTTTGATGTAGCCTTTTATGAATTTCTTGTGTGTTTGTAGGTTCACTAGACAGTAGGATGTCTCGTGTCATTATATGGTTTAAAGCAGTGCTCATGATCGCTCCCTGTGTGATGTTTTTGTGCGGCTCACACTGATTCTTTACTACCCTGCAGTCTTTACAGACTATGATGTCACTTCCTGTGAGTGTTCTCCAGCTGCTTCCTATTTTCTTGCCCGGATTATGCACAATTCCTGTCCTGATCTCATCCATTTCTCTGATATTTTCAGAGCATGGGTGTGGTTACCTTTCGAATGATGTGTAATACGTTTCTTTCTTCTGTTTTCAGATGCAGCAGCAGGAACTCGCCCAAATGAGACAACGAGACGCCAACCTGACGGCACTCGCCGCCATCGGCCCTCGGAAAAAACGCAAAGTGGACTCGCCAGGAGCCACAACGACAGGCACTGAGGTACGGACCTCTCCACCGAACCATATGCGCTTTTGATTTGATCTTTAATACTTTAAAAACCATGTCAGGAGACTGGATTCATCGTCTATCTTCTCTTGTTTTGTGATTTGTGAGAGAATCTGTTAGTTTGGTTCATTTGAGTGATTCAAAACTCGTTTGATTCGTTTTCCATGAACAATGTTGAAAACTAGATTTTGAAAGTATTTTAATTCTCACATTAATCATTATGAATCCACTTGACTGAAATTAGCGTGGCTGACATTGCAAGAAACAACAACTCAATTTTGAGTTATTTCAGAGTAAATTTTAACTTAAAAATCTGTATTTTCATCTTCATTTTCCAGGTTTTATACTGAAATAGCTTACTTTTTTAATATACATGAGTTTTAACACTTACTTAATTTGGTTCTTTTGCAGCTGATGAAGAAAAAGGATGTTTAATGTTGAATTAAGTCATCAAATGGTAGCTAGGGGTGTAAGAAAATATCGATACACTTGAGTATCGCAAAATTGTATTTGGCGATACTGCATCGATTCTCAAAAACGGAATATTGATATATATATAAAAAAAATAATCATACAAGATTAATTGCAGTTGTTTCGTTTTGAGTTCATATCCCGACCGCTAGATAGCAGTCTTCATCTCTGAACTTAAACAGTGACATACTAGCATTATTAGAGCATGCAACTAATGTTAGCGTTACTATAGTTTGCTGCCAGTAATGGAGGATGAAAGAATTGTTCCAGTTCCGGTTTCAAAGCTGTACAAAGCTGAATTTGGGCTTTTGTGGTAATGTCCGCCCTGGGACCGCAGCGCGGGCGTCACCTCAGTTCTGCTGCGTCCCAAGCTTCAAGAGCCTTTGCGCGGGGCGCGGTAGTGTTCTCCCGCGTTGGGGACGCTTTGTACACTTAGGGCAGTGCTCGCGTCGCGGTTTCGGCGATTCCACGAACATATAAATACAAACTGAAAAACCCGTGAAATCCAAGTTGAAAGGTTCTGAGAATGTTCAACGTCTGTATTTATTTTATTGTTTTGTTTTCTTTAGGAATCCTGCAAGCATTTTATTTTTCATTGATAAAAAATATATATGGTCTTTTTATAAAATACATTTTATGCATTTAACTAAATAATCCTGCAAGCACTTGAAGTTGCCCCCCCTTGACTCATACTGCACAAAAAGTGGTTCAATATCGCTGAATGTTACAGGGACTGATCATTGCAAATGCAGATCCCAGTGTGTTCTGGTTAAACCATTTTTATTTATTTATTTTTTGCTATGGTTTGCATATGGTGGTGTGCCAGCTTTCCTAAAAATATATCCTATTCCTAAAATAAGAAATATCCCAATATATCGCCTTGCGTACAGCTTACAGTGCAATGTATCGCAATATATCGTATCGCAACCCCTGTATCGTGATACGTATCTTATCGCCAGATTCTTGCCAAAACACAGCCCTAATAATAACTCATATGAAACCCAAAATAATTGATTTCATGAGTGCTGACCTCTTTTGTTTTGTTATACAGCACATCTAAATCATCACTAGAGCAGCAAATTGATAATACACTAAAAGAAATAACTGCAAAATCAGTAATTTTATCCTATGTTCCAGCACAATACATTGAATATGATCAAAAATCTTAAAAAACAGCTATATATTTTTTGGCTGTATTGTCCAGCCTTGATGGATATGATGCTGATTATGGTAGTGTTTGTTATTGTGCGTCATTCTCTCAGGTGTCGCTGCAGGGTCTGATGATCATTGTGAGAGAGGAGCAAAAGTAAACCCCAGAGGATTTTCCCCTGCAGTGTTTGTCCCGTTTCTCACAGCAGCGAACGTCTGTCCTCCGTGAACGCGTTACAGTGTTGTTCTGATGCAGATCGCAGTGCCGCTCCACATATGGCTACCAGCTCTGCTCTGCTTAACGCCTGCGTGCACTGGAGACATGAAGAAACGCCACTATTATATTTCCTCGACATGCTGTTGTACATGAAGTCATTGGGTTTAGCTGCATCTGGTGAATGTTTAGCTCTTGCCTTCAGAAGGCCTGTTCCTATTCCCTCACGGATTCTGACTAATGTTTGAAAACCATAAACCGGAAAAAAACACTTTGTGAATGTCAGCTGGTCATTTTAAAATCCTGCTCATTGACGTGTGTGTGTGTGTGTGTGTGTATGTGTGTGTGTGTGGGTATGTGTGTGTGTGGGTATGTGTGTGTGTGTGTGTGTGTGTGTGTGTGTGTGTGTGTGTGTGTGTGTGTGTGTGTGTGTGTGTGTGTGTGTGTGTGTGTGTGTGTGTGTGTGTGTGTTCAGTGAATCAACCGCAGTGAAAGCAGGCTAACTAAATAAATGCATTACTTCTGCATCATGAACACCACCCTGACCTCTTTCACTATATTGTAACCGTTCTGACATCAACAAGAAGTGTGAAATGTGTATGTACACACACAGATACAGCGCTTATGAGTAGTTTTTACCCTGCTTTTATGGGTTTTGCTGTTTTACACCATTTAAATCAATTTAATTTCACTCTTTTGCAAGTGATGAACAGAAGTGTTTAATGTTGAATTAAAAACAGATTTCTGCTAAGTTGTCAAATAATGATTAATATGAAATCCAGAATAATTGATTTCATAAGTGATGACCTCTTTTGCTTTATTAATGGAACGTCTAAATCATCGCTGATGCTGGTAATTGATAACATACTAGAAAAAAATCTGTATTTTTATCTTGCGTTCTAGTAGATCATTCTAAACATAACTTGAGGAGTAGCATTGTTTAAGAGGAGCGGATAAAAATACTTGTTTTCAGATAATATATAAAGTTAATTCAAAATACTGTAAAATATAATCTTAATATGTGAACAATGTAAATATGTGTGTTTGTATATTATTGCATAAATACACCTTTATCTGGAAGATGAATCTGTATTGTGGCTGAACTGTGGTTTTATGATCTAATGAAACTAACATTATTGGCCAGAAGACTAAACACCATTTGTGAATCATAATGGTCAGAATGTTTACTTTACCTTAAATTGATGCGATTTCAAGCTTTTCTTTCTCTTTGGAGTGTTACAAGCTGATAGTAGATAAGATCCCTGAAGTTACAAAGAATAAAGTCTCAAAACCAAAGAGATATTCTTTAAAGTTAAGACTCTGCCACGCCCCCCTAAAATGGCTCGTTTAAACACGTCTACGTCACAATGTGGAAATATTTGCGTAATGCCGCCCAAATTTTCACTCAAAGAAAGAAGCCGTGGTTTCAGTAACGCAGTAGTGTTGATGCAGCGTGTCAGGGAGAAGCTGTGTTTCTATTCGAACGCAAAAGCACTTTATTTGGCCTTCTGAAAGTAGATGCAATTAGAAATCATTAAGATTACTTACAACAGAACAGAAACACATTTTATGGATGACAGTTTCGTGAACCTTGGAAAGGAGGTAATTCTGACTTTGCTCTGACAATCTGGCGCTTCTGAATCAGCGGCTGTGTGTTTTGTTATTAGTTTAAGTATTTGCTATTGACTGCTCAAATGCAGCGTTTTGCGCATCGTGTGTGTGTGTGTGTGTGTGTGTGTGTGAGAGAGAGAGAGAGAGAGGGGAAGAGAGAGGGTCACAGCGCAGCATCGTGTGTGTGTGTGTGTGTGTGAGAGAAAAAGAGAGAGAGTGTGTGTGTGTGTGTGTTTGCATTTGTGTGTGTGTGTGAGAGAAAAAGAGAGAGAGAGAGAGAGAGGGGGAGAGAGAGGGTTACAGCGCAGCGTTGTGTGTGTGTGTGTGTATGAGAGAGAGGGGGAGAGAGAGGGTCAGTGCAGCATCGTGTGTGTGTTTGTGTGTGTGTGTGAGAGAGAGAGAGAGAGAGAGAGAGAGAGAGGGGGAGAGAGAGGGTTACAGCGCAGCGTTGTGTGTGTGTGTGTGTGTGTGTGTGAGAGAGGGAGAGAGGGAGAGGGGAAGAGAGAGGGTCAGTGCAGCGTCGTGTGTGTGTGTGTGTGTGTGTGTGTGTGTGTGTGTGTGTGTGTGTGTGTGTGTGTGTGTGTGACATGGTCACACAACCGCAGCTAGTGTTCAAACACTAGGGTTAGTTGGCCAATTAGAGCAGACTGCACTTTTTGGAAGGAGGGACTTTGTAGAAAACAAAGCGTTAGAGAGAGGCGGGGCATAGAGGACCTACAATAATGTACAGTATTTTAAATTTTTTATTTTTTGAACATTAAATCATGTCAACATATTCTGTTACACCAAATAAAACACCAAATATGTAGTACCACTGTGTATTTATATAAGTACCATCTGATAGCAGGTTCATGGTACGTTTGGCTGAGGGTCTTGGCTGTTTTGTGTGTTTCGGTGTTTAATTGTAGGGTGTTTTTCTGAAGTAACGCCGCCCATCTGACCACCTCTCATGATCACGAGAGAATAGAAAGGCAGGATAGAGGGAGGAATTGTAACTTATTTTCACCTCCCCTCTTTTCTTCATTTCGGCTGAGGCTGTGTGCTACCCTGGGGCGTTTTCTCTGCTTTCTCCAGAGCAAAGTGAATGTGACTTTTCTAAGGGGGTCACGGAGTGGCTGCGGGCTACTGCAGCGCCGCCGTATTCCGGTCTTCTCCGAGTTTGACTCTGGGGCTCGGCAGAGATTTCATCTGTGCGTGAATGTGCCGTGGGCCGCGAGCTCAGGGTGAGCTGCACCGCTTCACTCGCGGTCCTCTGATTGTCGGAGTATCCCGACTCTGTTCTGCTGCGTTAATCCCAAACAAAAGCCTCTTAGTGTCCGGAAACGAGAGGGAGCACTGAGAAAGATGCTGAAAGAGAGGTTAAAAACAGGATCATTATAGTTAACTAAAACTAAAACTGAAATCATTAAAAAAATCCTTTACTTAAAATAAATTTGAACTGAAATAAAATTAAATAATTTCAGATAGTTTCCAAGGAAACATTTCTAATGTTCATTTAGTTTAAATTAATGTACTAAAATAATTGTAATGTAATAAAAATTGTCATTAAAATAAAATATAAGCAGAAAAATGAAAAATAATTCTAAAAATATATTAACATATGAATAAAACATACAATAAATTCCAAAAAAAGCTATTTAATTAAAATAAATTAAAATGTAATTAAAATGAAATAAACGAATACAAAGCTAAATCTTAAAAAACTTAAAATATGAATAAAGACTATAATTGTATTTTAATATTACTAAAACAAAACTGGTGTAAAACTTGTGGGTTAGTAACTGTTCTTGAGACATTGCTCCTGAACTCAGAAGACTTGATGGAGATCTCAGTTATGTTTTATATAAGTTTGTCTGTTGTTTGTCCTAAAAACATACAATAGTTGTCATATAGTAAGATTATATAGAGTAGATTTAATCTTGGGAGAATCTGAAAGGAAATTAAGAGCCATTTTAAACTTTCATCAACATCTAATTGAAACTTTCTTAATAAATTTTAGGAGTAATTTAGATCATGTCAATTTGATCTTACTGAATAATCAGAAATCCATCATAGTTATGTGAATTTGATATGGGAGAATTTGATGAGAAATTCATTTTTGACTGTTGACTTCGGTGTCTTGTCAAATCTGAGCACACTGTTGAGATCTCTTGTGAAAAAGAGCTACGTGTGGGATTACGGGTCATTCGTGAAAGTCTGATGATAATTTAATGGTAGTTTTTGAAGTTTTCCAGCCCCTCGTCCTCATAACTTCTCCTTTTATGTTTCATAGAAGAAAGAACGTCATACGGTTTTGGATCGACATGAGTATTTCCTCTTTTTCGAGTGAACTACTCCTTCACAGAGATCTCATTTGTGATGTTTCTGTCCTATGGGTTACCCTGAAACGGCCGTCAGCGCGCGTGTGTGACTGAAATCAGGTAGCGCTGGTGGCGGGCCGGCTGTGGGTGTTTCACCCCTCCTCTCTGCTCTCGTCTGGCCAGGCAGCAGATCGCCGTGGGGCTGAACCTGATAGCCCGTGTTGAGCGTAAAGTCTGTCTCCATCCTGAGCCGGAGAGCACAAACAAAGAGGCCTTACAGCGCTCCGAGGGATAGATTAGAGAGAGCGAGACAGGGGCCCCTAACTGGCCCTCGCTTGGGGTCATTGTGCAGGCAGGAGCCGCAGTAATAAACTCTTTCCTTTCGCTCTCAGCGCATAGACGAGTGTTTGAAGTTTAGCACAAAGAGGCTGTGTGGGACGAGAAAGAGAAAAAGGACGTGTAAATGAGTTTGAATGAGTGAGTGAGTGCGGTTAGATTCACAGGTGCAGGAAATGAGTCACATGACAAGCAGGTGATGTCATTTCCTGGACGATACGTAACAGTTCAACATGTGTTTCGCTTTAACCTGCCTCGTAATGCACCTATGGATCTGTGTGGCATTTTGTAGTAGATTACAGCAAAATACTTCATGATCATATGTATATGATTATTCATATAGCTTGTTTTTCTTCAAAGCAACTTGAGTTCACCTCTAACTGGGCATGCAAAAAATGTAATTAAACCCATTTACTTTCATACTACCAGTGTTGTTTTTGTTAGCTAAATATAAAAACTATATTAAATAAAAAAAATGTATTACTTAAATAAAACTGAAGTATATAAAATATAAATATTTCTGAATGTAATGGAGAGTAAAACCAAAATTTCAACTAGATTGTTGTGTTTTCTTGTGAAAATGTAAGTGCTGCTTACTGTGCAAAAATCACTGCCGTAATGCTTGCCATTTTTTGTGAATTCTAGGTGGTTGCTAGGGCATTTGTGTAGTTGCCAGGGTATTTCTAAGGTATTCTGAGTGGTTGCTAGGGCATTGCTTGGATGTTTGGGTGGTTGCTATTGTGTTTCTAGGGCATTCTGGGTGGTTGATAGGACATTGCTGAGTGTTTGGGTGGTTGTCAATGTGTTTCTATGGTATTTTAGGGGGTTGTGATACATTGTTATTTATTTGGGTTGTTGCCAGGGTGTTTCTAGGGCATTATGGGTGGTTACCAAGGTGTTTTAGGGCAACTTTGGGTGGTTGCTAGGATGTTGATGGGTGTTTAGGTGGTTTCCAGGGTTTTTCTATGGTATTTTAGGTGGTTGTGGTACATTGTTATGTGTTTGGGTGGTTGCCAAGGTGTTTCTAGGGTATTTTAGGTGGTTGTGATGCATTGTTATCAGTTTGGGTGGTTGCCAATGTGTTTCTAGGGCATTTTGGATTGTTGCTAGGGCGTTGATGGGTGTTTAGGTGGTTTCCAAGGTGTTTCCAAGGCATTTTTATTTGTTTGGGAAGTTGCCAAATTATTTCTAAGGCATTTTGGCTGGTTGCTAAGGCATTGATAGTTTTTTTTGGTGGTTTCTAGGGCATTTTGGGTGGTTTCCAGGGTTTTGCTGGCTTGCCAGAATGTTTCCAGAGTATCCTGGGTGATCACTAGGCTATGCTAGATTGGGTGGTGACAGGGTGTTTCCTAAGGTAATCCTGGTACTAGGCTATTGCTAGATGTTTGGGTGGTTGACAGGGTGTTTCTAAGGTATCCTGGGTGATCACTAGGCTATTGCTAGATGTTTGGGTGGTTGACAGGGTGTTTCTAGATGTTTGGGTGGTTGACAGGGTGTTTCTAGGGTATCCTGGGTGATCACTAGGCTATTGCTAGATGTTTGGGTGGTTGACAAGGGTGTTTCTAGGGTATCCTGGGTGATCACTAGGCTATTGCTAGATGTTTGGGTGGTTGACAGGGTGTTTCTAGGGTATCCTGGGTGATCACTAGGCTATTGCTAGATGTTTGGGTGGTGACAGGGTGTTTCTAAGGTATCCTGGGTGATCACTAGGCTATTGCTAGATGTTTGGGTGGTTGACAGGGTGTTTCTAAGGTATCCTGGGTGGTCTTTAGGGTGTTACTAGGTGTTTTCCAGGATGGATTTCACATTTGAAACCGCTTATCCTCCATATGAATAATAGTGATACTCACCATAGCAAATACCACTAATTATTCCTGTGTAGTAAACTGCAGTAAAGGATCCCAAAAAATAGGCCAAAGCAGGAAGATCGAGGGGTATTTTTTATTTAAATATGTCACCTTTTTCTTTTAGGGCTGGTAGAAAAAGGCAGAAGTAGGGAAAGACTGCGAGCGAGAGAGAAAGAAAGGGGAAAAGCACAAGGAAAACTGATGCCCTTTCCTCCAGCTAAATTAACAGGAATCACGTGGAAAACAATCCGAGCTGGGAATGAAAGGGGGGTGGAACCATTAAAATGCGCCCGGGGCGATGGACTGCGCCCAGTATCACTAAAAATGCTCTCACTACAGATGTGCAGGCAGGCTTACAGGCAAACGCTGCGCTTGTTCTATAGCTACAATTAAAATCAACCTCCCTGCCAAAAAATTGGATGGTAGAAAGAGAGAAAAGCAGACATGAACATCAAAGACAGATTGAAATGTGTAGTCAGTAATAAGAATGGTCTCCAAGCCCCGCGGTTCTCCACGGTCCTCTTGTTAATGAGAATTTTTGACCTCTGGTTTGTAAGTTAAACTTGTAATCTTGGTTAATGAAGTAAATCAATCCCAACTTGGAGTGAGCAGCCTTTCTGTGTCTTCAGTTGCTTGCGCTCGTCTTTTTCTTCTCCTCCCATCTTTCCCAGCCTGAGTAAATGCGGGCAGATCTCTCAGCCAGACAAACAGGAAGGCCACGGGTGTGTTGTCTCTGTGTGTGTGTGTGTGTGTGTTGTCTCTGTGTGTGTGTGTGTGTGTGTGTGTGTGTGTGTGTGTGTTGTGTGTGTGTGTGTGTGTGTTGTCTCTGTGTGTGTGTGTGTGTGTGTTTTGACATCTGCTTGGCGAGCCGTTTGGTTTCGTAGCCTCTCTGAAGGCCCGGCTGGAGGGACCCGGTCACAAGAGCCGCTGGAGTCTGTGTTTGACCCCTGCGTTTATACAGTGTACGGTGCTTTATATATTAGTAGGAGACATTTTCGCCTCATTTGAATTGAAATAAAACATGGTTTTATAAAATAACTATATATATAGTTATCATTGTTTTGTTTTAATCCAGTGTAGGCGTTTCAAATGAAATTATGCATTGGAACATCATTTTGATGTCGACACTGTTTAAATGGAAAAACTAAGCCCTGATATAATCTGCTTTTTATTATTAAGAAACAGAACAACAATATTAACCAAAACTAATTTGGTCACAAGCATTTTTATCACACCAGTCAAGCTGAAGATCAGTCAAAATGATTATGATTTTTTTAAATGTATGTTTAATTGCCGTGGCTGATTTGTCTGCTATTGGAAGCAGAATATTTATTTATTTCAGCTTGTGTCCTATTACTGTAAATTCTGTAATGCAAATGTATAATTGTATATTGGAGTTCAGTTGTGAACACTGAAAAGCTAAAAAACTAACTATATTACTGTAAAAAGCAGACAGAAGTACACAGAACATGCCATCATCTTGTTTTTAAAGAAAGTGAACAAATGCATAACCGTTTTAAATTAAAACCAGACAAATTCATATTGAAAGACATCACATCTGATCCCACCTCATGATTCACGTTTGACATGTTTGTTTGCATCAGTCTGCAGATGTTTGTGAGGATTTTGCAAACAACAGTACGATTACTATTTCACGCACAGCGACGACAGATAATGCATGTGGTTCTTTAACTCGACGGTGATTCCAGTAACCGCAAGAAGATAGTAATATACACAAAGTGCGTCGGCACGTGTGTGTGTGTGGTTTACCTACATTTGAGGGTTCGTGCGGGTCAATGATCTGAGACTCCATAAAGTACCGTCTGTGCGTTGGCTTTTCACACACAATGACCTGCGCCAACACGCACGCCTGTCAGACCAGGTCACACATAACTTCCTTACATGACTCATTTCATTCTGATGGGTTTTTCTTGATTAGTTTTAGCTGCACCACACCCACCCCATCCATGTGAATCCATCAGCCGTAAACCAGCAGTCAGCTTCAAATAAACAATATTCAGGAATAATCGTACCAAATGAAAACCATCAGCGCTGACGTTCTGTCACGTGTTTACACTTCCCAAACTCTCTGCCACGAGTCATATATTCTGGTTAGATGAATACAAAAAACTGTTTTGTGTACATATTTTCATTCATGTTCACGAAGCGGTAGATTTTGTTTCCTGGCTGCGTTCGTTCGAAGGTTCGGCTCTGTTAAAAACACCTCACATCCGTATAAATGCTCTTAGTGGTTTTCCGTGCAGCCCAAGAGGGATCGACGAGGAGTTGAAAGCACTATACATCACATAGGATAAGGCCGTTTAGTGCCACTGTTTTCCCTCTGGTCCTGTAGAGCCGTGTGGCAACTGGCCTACGGAAAAGACAGTGCTCTGTATCCCGCCTGGACCGGTGCCAGTTTGGATGGGTCGGCTACATCAAGTTTAATAAGATATTTTGCGTCTTGCATTATGCCAAGATGAAAAACCACGCAACAGGAAGGTTGAGAGATTCAAGAGATGACATTTCTCTCTTCTCGAGTCTTTTTTAATCCACAAAGAACATTTAACGTCCATGGAATCTTTCCACTGTATGAAAGGCTCTTTACGGTGGAAAAAGGTTCTATAGATTATTAATATGTAATAAAAAAGGATATTTTTCAGTTCTGCTCATGGAAAGGTTTTTTTGGGGGGGGGGGGGCAAAAAAAGGTTCTTCAATGGCATTGCTGTGAAAAAACCTTTTGTAACCTTTATTTTTAAGAGTGTAAATTGGGCTATATATATATACATAAGCACAAATGTGAATATCTTCATGAATATCTCCATATTTCTGTAAAATATGGGATTCTCCATGTGGCTGCCAGTGAAGTATGCACTAAAAATGGTTAAATATACAGTTTTGACAACAAAGTTGAGCCTGAGGCGAGGTACAGATACTCATCTTAAAGAAATTAATTACCTCCCTTGTTAATCTAGATATAATTACGTTTCTGAAGAATGAATCTCACTGCAGTTTGGCCATGGAGACGCGACAGCTACCAGTGCCAAAACTCTAATCTGCTGGTCAGGGATGATGGGATATGATGCTGATGCGTTCCCTCGGCCGTCCCACGCTGGTCTGGGAATACAGCATCTATCCCGCTATGAACCAGAGATTCGCATTAACACAACCTGCCAGGGACATGTCCGGGACACAATTCACCACAAATCAAAAGAAAATACATTTATATTTTACACTAACTTCATCTTTTTGAAAATGTATGTCATCTATATGCTAGCTTGGACTGAATTAACTTGTTCAATTCTATATATATTCAGTTTTTCCATTAATGTAATGTAAATGTTATTTATTTCTGTGATGCAGCTGTATTTCCAGCATCATTACTCCAGTCTTCAGTGTCACGATCTTCAGAAATCACTCTAATATACTGATTTACTGCTCAAGAAACATTTCTGATTATTATCAATGTTGAAACCAGCTGTGCTGCCAAATATTTTCGTGGAAAAAGTGATATACAATGTTTTTTTCAGGATTCTTGAATGAATAGAAAGCTAAAAAAAGCATTTATTTGAAATAATAATATTGTGTAACATTATAAATGCCTTTACCGTCACTTTTTGATTAATTTAATGCATGCTTGCTGATTTTTTTCCCACTTAAAATAAATAATATTATAGTGATCCCGAGCTAGAACAGGTGTATATCAGTGCAACAAAGAATTATACAATTCTGCATTTATTTGCAAATTACTTGTTTTTCATTGTGACTTTTTTTGTAACAATAAATCCCAATAATTCACAATAATACTATATATACAAAATATATTATTAAGGTGGTGAAATATATTTATATCATTACAGTATTTGTAGTATTGCCTTTTTATAATCATTAATATTGTTAATAATGAATATTACTTAAATAAGAAATCTGATATGAAAAACATTTAATTGCAGTTTTTTACAGTAATAAAGTAAAATAAATATTACAGAAATGAGATTGTAAAGAGGAAAAGGATTTAGTTGAATTGAGAATGTATTTTAATGGTGCTAAAATTGTCTTGATTTTCTTAATGTCTTTTATAATGTGGTGAAACCTGACCTAGACGTGTTTTGGAGAGATTCTGGCCGTCGTTTGTGTTTAACGGCGGTTGTTTGTACGGTGCACTAGAGGACATTGAATCTTTTAAAGTGAATCTGAATCCAGTCGGGTGTAATTCACCCCAGGATCTACTTTCCATCATCCTTCCTTCGGAGATGTATTTAGAGTCGGTGTGAAATTAGCCGCGGTCTCGTTGAGCTCCGCTACATTGTGACATTACTGCAAAACACTTTTGTGTTGCTATCTATTAAAGAATGTTGTTTCTTTTTGATTTTATTATTTGTGTCAGCTACGTTCTGCTGGTGGAAAGGTTGATGCCTGAGGACACGAGCAAGAGAAAATGCTGGAATGATCTTTCATTAAAAGCTGGCAGTGGAAGAGAAAGTCTGAGACGGAAAGAGATGTTAAAACGTATGGCGTCGACAAAACACAACTGCCCACATAAACACGCCAACCTGCGTTTTCTATAAAGCCACACAGACGTGCGTAAAAACACATGTAGCAAACTCCCTGAAAAGTCTTTTTAAAAAGCGAATAGAAATCAAAACGACTTGCTTCTGGGGAACCAAAGTCATCGTTACACCTTTCTCCTGCGAATCATCATCACTTATTTGTTTTTGGCTAGAGCTCAGCACGGACGAAACGATTCTGGAAGGGACTTTTAATTTGACAGGCCTTTGGTCGCTGCGTTCAGGGAAGGCTTGATTAAAAAGAGGAGCACCATATTGTTTGCAGATGGAGGTGCTTCGGGAGGAGTTGTAATTGAATTTCTGCGTGGAGATGGCAGGCCAACCTCAGCACCTGTCTGGCACCTACGACCGGACTGGAAAACAGGGACTGAAAAAGACATTCAGCAAATTCGCTGAATACATTTCTGGGAATGAAATGTTAGGATGATACGATACAATGTCTTTTGACAGTCGCTGGTGTTGCGTGACTTCATCAGCTGTATTTTCAGCATCATTACTCCAGTCTTCAGTGTCACATGATCTTCAGAAATCATTCTCAAGCTTCTCAAGGTTTATTTGATAGTCTACTGATAGTTATTTTTAAATCCCACTTTAGACATTCTCCTAACTATAAGTAACTTTGCAACTACATGTCAACTAACTCTCAGAGTAGACTGTTAGGTTAGGTTTAGTGTTAGTAGAATAAGTTGACATGTACTTCCAAACTTTCTCAGTATGTTGTGGACCCATCAAAATAAAGTGTTAGGAGATGTTAAGCAGACAGTCTACTACTCGAATGATTGCTAGCTGACATGTAGTTGCAGGAGGAGAAAGTGGACTATCGAAATAGTGTTACCCAGCTCAACAAACATCTTTGATTATTATCAATGCTGAAAACTATGGAAGCCCACTTTTGTCCACTTCGGAATAAAAATGTTTTTTCCTCAGAATTGTGAGATTAGGATTGCAAGCAATAAACTTTAAGTTTACATCTCACAATTCTGAGTATTTGTGTTCACCAGAGAATAAAAAAACTTTTCAGAATCAGAATTTTGAGTTTATATTTTGCTCAATTCTGAATTTTATAATTGCAAGCTCAAACCAGAATTGCAAGCAAATGGTGAGAAAAGTCAAAATTGTGGAAACAAAGTCAGAATTCCAAGTTTTCGTCTCACAATTATGTGTTTTTGCATCCGCCATATAATAAAAACAACTTTTATCTAACAATTCTGACATTTTTTTCTCAGAATCGCAAGAAAAATGTGTGAATTGTGAGATTTATCCTGTGGCAGAAACAACAGTTGTGCTTAGTGATGGGAAGTCCGGTGCTTTTCACCGAACCGGTTCTTTCGGACAGTTCGTTTCAATGAACCGGTTCAAAAAAACAGTTCATCAGTTATTTTATGCCCTAACGTAAGGACGTCATTCCTGATGACATAATGATATAATCAATTGTCCCAGGGCGGGATGAAAATACATTAAAATATATAAAGTCAAAGTTAAAGTAATCATAACTTCAGTTAGTTAAAACATCATAATCATGATCTTTAAAGTTTACAATGAAGTTTTGCAAGCACCCAAAATAAATCCGTACAGGCCGTGATGTGCATCCGAGGATTTAAGTCTTGAGTGAATAAATGAGTTGTCATCAGACAGAAACCATAATCCACTTACTATACATAATCCATTGTGATTTATTTGTTCTTAAATAAACGTACGTTTCGCCCTCATTCAGGTCCCCGGTTTACACGCGCCGTAGCATTAGCACAGAATCAGTTGTCCAAAAGAACTAGCTTGGTTCAGACGTGCTGTATCAGTCATAGAAGACAATCACTGTTTGCTGAATCACACAGGCGCAGTATCATCAGATCATCGGTTCTCAAATCAGATGTGTCCGAAAGAAACGGTTCTCGGTTCAGTGTCCTGGTGATCCAAAAACCATTTCAACCGGTTCTTGACTCGAGAACGAGAACCGCTGTAACCGGCACACTCCACGCGCGGTCAGTGAATCAGCTGCTCTGCTCGTGCTCATCATCAGTTCTATTTCATACAAACTCATTTTGTGAATGTGTCATCATTAACTATAATTACAGCACAGCACATAAATCATCCCTTATTCCTATTAGTCTTAATTATGGTCCAACATCCCTGACAAACCCCTTTGGCCTATAACCTAACAGTCTTCAACTGAACAAAGTACACAGATTAGATGCATTCATCTTTTTTTAAATAAAATAATATGTTCTATATTATCACACTTTCTGATGTTTAACAAAATACTTGGATAACATGCTTTTCGTCCGCTTGACAAATGACACGCATGCGCAGCATCATCAGATCATCGGTTCTCAAATCGGACGTGTCTGAAATAAACAGTTCTCGGTTCAGTGTACTGGTGATCCACTGCAACCGGTTCTTGACTCGAGAACGAGAACCGCTCTGTTCGTTCGGCACACGGCTCGATGTACACATGCTCCTCTGCTCGTGTCCATCAGCAGTTCACTCAGTGTACTGTTTGAGTAAACGATTGAAATCGATTGAAACGATTCAGTTAAATTGGTGAACTGGTTCAACCGGTTCACGAAGAAGATCCGGTTAAATCGAATGATTCGTTCGCGAATCGGACATCACTATTTGTGTTGCTTCGAGTTTTTGTGGAAACTGCAATTAATTTTTCTGAGTGATTGAAAACGACATTCAGAAATTCCGCTATGGAATTCTTCCGAACCTTTTCCGGGAATGTAGGAATGCTAGGATATCTTGACAATCCTTATGTTGCATGACCTCATCGGCTGTAATACGGCTCAAATAGACATTTGAACACAATAATGAATCATAAAATATCCACGACACATGAATGCATGTGAGAATCGCCCTGATCCGGGTAGTTTGAGTTTCCCTGTGAAAGCCTAGCACAGTGTAATTAGGTCAGTCGTTTAGTGCATTAACGAGGGTTAATTGCGAGGCGTTTGATCTGTGCTCTCTGCCACACATGAGCCGGGTTTCCATTCCTCTAGTGTATCTGTCCATTCGTATGCTTCTTCTCCTGTTTAACGCAGAGCCGGTGATCCGTGCGGATATCTCCACAAATCCATTGCTGTGTTTTTAATAAAACACACTCGACGTGTCCAGCTCGCCTTCAATAGTAGCGTCTGAAACAGCAAATCTCCTCCAGCGTTCCCGCTTCCGACGAGCATATGGCGTGTAGATTGTGTTTTTCACAGACGTATTTTGTTTTGCGTGCATGTTCGGGTGGAAAACCATGGCGTGGCTAAAATTAGCTGAAGAGAAGGGCTGGAGTGAATAAACAAGCCAATCCATTAGCGTGGACGGGTTATTGGCTTATTTCGCCTCTTCTGAGGGCGGCCCATTAAAAGTGGTAATGTGTGCCCGCAGCTCTGCCCGAGGGACTGGAGGAGGCCAGGGAGGAATATTTCACATGCATCAGGCGCCTGAATTAAATAGACCAATGTTCCCTAAAAAGACTGAAGTACATCTCTTTCTGATGTGCGTCTCGGGCAAAAAAATTCATTGATCTTGGAATGTCCCTTGGCAATTATAAAATATTAAATCCAAGTCACACTTTTTGGCTCAGCTTAATTCCTCCTCTCTCTCTCTCTCATCTCTTTCTTTCTCTCTCTCTCTCTCTCTCTCTCTCTCTCTCTCTCTCTCTCTCTCTCTCTCGCTCTCCCGCTGTTCTTTGCTTCCTTCATTTGATCAATTTTAAAAGTTTGCAATGTTTTCTAATGGAAAGAATCCCAGTAGTGCTGCATAAATTGTTGGGGCATTTGCACGCAATTCAGATAAAGATACTGTCGATTACTGCGTTATTTTTATCAACTTTAGACTCTCATTCTGACGGCACCCATTCACTGCAGAGCATCCATTGCTGAGCAAGTGATATAAAGCTACATTTCTCCAAATCTGTTGAAGGAAAAAACTCATCTACATCTTGGATGGCCTGAGGATGAGGACATTATCATCAAATGTTTTATTTTTGGCTGAACTATTCATTTAATATGTACTTGTGCGTTTTATCATTATTGGCAGCATATGTAACAAAATTTCGTTTGAGATGCTAAATGTCATTAGGGCGATTAACCTCACGCCCGTGTCCTCTGAGACACCAGAGCCGTCCGTGGCTAATTGACCAAATAATTAAATTTATCCGTGATCTTAATAAATATATTCAGCCAGCTGTTTGACAGGCCACACAGTTCATTAGAGCCGTGTGTGTTTGTGATTCGGGTAATTAAGATTTAGAATCGATCATTGAATGCATAATGCAGGAGTCAGTAATCCGTGCACAGGGACTCCTGCCTTTCCTCGTATCCGCCTGCTAAGAGCCCGTTTACCTCACGGCCTGCTGGGGGATTTTATTTAGCGAGCCTAATTAACTCTCCGATTTCACCACGTTTTCTTTTTCCTTGCTGCCTTTGCTAGACAATACATCGTTTTGACTCAAGCAATTTGACGTGTACTCAGTTAACTTGGGTCGTGCATTAATAGGTTTTTTTGTATAAATGTATTGTCTAATTAATATGCATGTGAACATGTTAAATGTGTTTGGCATGTCAAATTGCTTGTTTTTGTTTCTTTATGTGTGTGTGTGTGTGTGTGTGTGTGTGTGTGAGACGCTGATTGAAACCTGCAGATGGAAATTATAAAGCACGCTACGCCATCAAACCGGCATTCAAGCGCTCTTATTTTCCGCAGCAGCCCAAATCACAGTCGCTCGAGCTCAAGCTCTGCTTTCTACATCTGTCATATTGCTGTCTGATGAATCCAGACATGTATTTTTTAACAATCCATAAATGATGTATTCCGAGCCGTAATGAACACAGTTGAGTGATTCTCTCTGTGATCTCGCTCTGAAGCAGATCTGATATTTTGCTCACCGCAGTCTCAGACTGTTCATTACACGTTCAGGATGCGTGAATGCGTGTAAACACTGGGGATGCACCATTTATTTCATTCAATTCTGCCTCAAACTGATCAGATAAATACTTGTATGTAAAAGCTGATAAATCCGATAAATGGCCAAAATTAAATTCTTTTATACAGATCTTTCTTCTTTTGTAAAAGCATCTTCTAAATGCATAAACGTAAATACAGATACACCTACGATAAACTAAAAACATTAATCTTAGGCTACAAGTGTTTTAAAGCTATAGTGTTCCAGTTATAAAACAAAATTACAAGAATAACATCTGTTAACAAACAGTTTTTTTGACCACTCCCACTGTGTGCTATTGGTCAGTCAGACTGATAGCCCCGCCCCCACAACTTATTGTATTGAGTCCATGTTGCTGTGATTGGGATGCGTAAACAAACATATTTACAGATGATTTATAGTTTCTCTGCATTTAAACTGTGATAGAAAATGAATAGGAAATTTATACAACAAAAAAGGAAACTTTGTTTCTTAAAACTCAATATAAAATGTATATTTTAGCTAAAGGATATTTTAGTTAGAACGCACTAAGTAATACATCGCATTAAATGCACTCTTTAATAGTACGTCTTGTTTTTTATGTGTAGTGCTGTTAATGGTTTAAGTATGCTTTTAAATGAGTTTTAACTCGCCTTAAATATCCAGAAACAAGCATCCACAATTAAATATGTAGTGCATAAACAAACAATTTAGTAACAATATCATGCATGCCATCATACGCATATGCTCATAATTACACGGCATTGATTGTGTATGAACACACCTACATGATTGACATGTCTCTTATGGGTGGTCTGGGCACAAGCAGCTACGCTGGCTCGTGTTACTCTGTGTATCCGGCCTGATTCATTGCTTTCCTCTCTGGGCACACAATCATGTTTTATTCCTGCTCTTTGTGTTTTATTGCAGCACAATCTGTCTAAACGTTTCTTTTTTCTATGATTGCATGTGTATATTCGTGTATTAGTTCTTCTGCTGTGTGTGTGTTTGTGTTGTGAAGCTGTTTGGATATCAGACGGCGCTCTAGGTGTTTTCCCACAATGCCGATGGGCTTCCCCCGCCCAACCTCCCGCCTCAGGTACAGGAAGATTTCAGCACTTCCTCTTGCACACTTGTGCAATTATCACTGCAAGAGTGTAGATTTAAACCGAGTCAATATGTAGATAAGGTTTGCACATACATACAAAGGAAGTCAGATTTGGTGCGTAAAGCGATGCGGGTACGAGGCGAGCCCGCCGGCCTTCTGTGATGAAACGGGCTGAGATTTCAGCTTTGCAATGGATTTTGGTTTCAAATTGTTGCTTAATACAATTAGTCTACTCAGAGACTGCATTTGGAATCAGACTTTTGCATTTTCATTGCACTCAGACTGTCAAATGTTGTAAACGAAACCATCTAAAGAGGTCCAATGCAATAACTCCCCATGTAAGCGATAAAGACCCTTTCACAGACTCACACCAGAACTTCAAGCACCATGCATCAGTTTGACCTCCACAAAAAGATTGTTTTTATATTTATTAGTTGCATAGATATACACTTCTTGTCAAAAGTTTGGAATAATTTGGATTTTTTTTAAAATGCCTTTTAAAGCATTTTTTTCTTCTCTTCTGGCTGCATTTATTTAATTAAAAAATTAAAAATACAGTAAAAATGTAAAATATTATTACAATTTAAAATAACTGTTTTCTATGGGAATATATTGTAACACTTATTTATTTCTGTGATGCTATGCTCAGTTTTCAGCATCATTACTTCAGTCTTCAGGGTTATATGATGCATCATTCACAAATAAAGGGATATTTTCATTCTTACTTACTTAAAAAATATGAAGCAGTTCTCTCAGTATTTTTTTTAACATTGATAGTAATCAGAGATATTTCTTGAGCCGTAAATCAGCATATTAGAATGATTTCTGATCACTGAAGACTGGAGGAATGATGCTGAAAATACAGCTTTGATCACAGAAATAAATGACATTTTACAATATATTCACATAGAAAACTTTTATTTTAAATTGTAAAAATATTTCACTTTTTTTACAATATTTTTAATTTAATAAATGCAGCCTTGGTGAGCAGAAGAGACTAAATGGCACTCATTTGCATTCAATTATTCTGTTAAATGGAACACTGCATATGATTTTTGTCATGCAAATGGGGTCAAAGTTGCACTTTAAGCGTTGCTTTATAGACTTGACCTGCACACAACACACACCACTGCATGACGCTCCGCTCTATAGTGTTCAGTGCATTGGGAAACATCAATACGAGTCATATGAAACAGTCTTTATTCTTTTCTGGGTCACAATCATATTAAACATGACTGTTATTGCATCAACAGAAGTTTGAGAAGCCCGACGACCTGAATCCAGACTTTGTCCCAGTAGGTACACAAACATACTTGAATAGTCATGCGACTATAAACGCTTTGGCTTTTCTGAAGCTTTTTGAAGTCTTCATGGTTTCTCTGTGCTGTGTGCGCATGCTTTATGCATTCGGAGTGAGATGTTTTGTGTCTTTGTCGAGCTTCTTGAGGATTTGACAGCTCTGGGTCGATCTTGATGTAGGGGCCTCGGTCGCCACATCAGCGTTAAAAGAAAGTTTGATTCGAACAGTCTCCCCCGCGTTCACGTTCAAAAATAGCTCTTCAGTGCCATGCTGATCCGTAACGACCTTATTAGAGATGTTTTCCTTCTGTCAGGTCACCCTTTGTGCCTCGTCGGAGGTTCTTAGGTTAAATGTTTTCTTGCCAAGCATCGTAGTTTTAGTTTCACAAAGACATCAAAAAGTGGGAACCTCCTGCGACGCGTGGCACAAAGGCTTTCGCTATTATCTCTAGCTCTACCTATGATTTCCAAATCCAAATGAAACTTTAAAACAGCCTCAGAAAGGACTCCTCACCACGGCGTTTAAAACCAACAAGGCCTCATTAGCGGGATCTTCTGAGGACGAGCGTTTAGACGTGATACTCATTACGCCGACTTCCCGTTCAAACTCTAATTGGGTTCGTTTTATATGTGAAACGTTTTGAATTTTTAATGCGCCACTTTTTAAAGTTCCTCAAGTGACGCTCGTTGGGACGAATCGGCTGAAGTCTCGTTTTAATGGTCTGTGAGTTTTTCTACGTTGAGTCAGAGGAGATCAGGGTCAGCGCTTTGGAAAATAGCACGATTGGCTCACATGTGTTTGGGTCGTGTTCCCCTGTTTATCTTCACACAACCCTGTCGGCTGAGCGGTTCTGCTCAGAAGAGTTTGTTTCTAGACAACTGCTCTGTTTATGGGAACAAATAGTCAGCGTGCATCGCATTACAGCCGGTTCTGAGAGTAACGGGCTTTCTGATCTCCCCCCGCAACGAACTTCCAGTTAATTATAGTTCCTGCTCGATTTCACTGCTCTCAAAACTCACATTTTCTAGAATAATAATGACTGCTAATTAGCCCTTTTGTTCGGCGTCTAGCGAGTTTGTTTCTCTCAGGCTCCGAAAGCTGAAGTTTCCTTGCAAGGAAAGTTTTGTTTGCCAGCAAAGTTTCCGGGCGTTTAGCTCACTGACCCTTTAGGAGAGGTAGAAACCCGCTTTCATCTCGAACCTGCGGCCGCTCCGTCTCGAGGCGTTCACGATCGCAGCTTCATCTAATTAGAAAATTCCTGACCTCCAGCGAGATGTTTTAATTATGTGTTGTGTCAATGAGTTTGCGATGCTCGACTCGAGTGGGTGAGCGGATAAACCTGCACATCTCTCTCTCTCTCT
>QVTF01005073.1:0-29558 GCA_003573665.1 Oxygymnocypris stewartii
ACAAAAATCTGACCTGTTATAGTAACAAAAATAGTGTATTTCCTCACACAAAACTTTAACTTTAAACGGGTCATATGATGTGATTTCAAGCGTTGCTTTCTCTTTGGGGTGTTACAAGCTGATTGTGCCTAGATAAGATCCCTGAAGAGTCAAAACCAAAGAGATATTCTTTAAGACTCATCCACGCCTCCTAAAACGCTCATTCAAACACTCCTCACATGTCTACATCACGATGTGGAAATATAGCGTAAGGTGTGGTTTCAGTAACCGCGCGCTCGCGTGTGTGAAAGAGGCAGACACGGTCACAACCGCGGCTTGTGTGCAAACACATACGAGCTTCATCATTGAGTCTGTGTAGAATATCAAGGCCGAATATCAGATAGAAATCAGACAAATCAAGATTCGATCGAAGCATGGTTGAAACATGAGAAGCCGAATTCCACAGGACACAGCAGGAAGACATAAATCAGACCCCCAGCCCGCCTGAATACACCCCGACCAGGCTCCGAGGACAAGGCTAAAATTCCTGGGTTCACAAAAACTGTAAAATCATCTTAAAGGACTTTCATTCTCATTGTTAATGAAAATAATAATTTATATGCATAACTGCATATTATGTATGTGACCCACAAATTTGAATATCCTTGTTTTTAATCATTGTGTTTATCGTGCTTTTAATTAGTATTGACTAGCTAAGCCTTAAGGGTTAATGTCATGTTTGGTATGTATGAGTCATAAGATAGCTTTAATCATTTCTTTTGATGGATTTCCTATCAAATGCATCATATTCTGGTTATAGAAATCACATTCAAAAGGATATTTTGCAAGAGAATGTATCGGGCAATGTGACTGACCATGACATGTGATTTATTGATTGGGTGAAGAAACAAAGAGCCAGCATGGGATCTAATTGGTCAAGACAACCATTGGGAGGTCCCTAAAAGGCTGAGAATAAATACCCAGAACACTCTTCTAGAAACGTCTTAACTTCTCCTCGCGCGCTTGAATGCTCCGTCCTCTTGGACCTCTCTCTCTTCTCTCTCCGGAAAAATGAACTCTCTCTCTCTTCAGCTCTGGACCACACCCAGCCAGTTTGCTACCATGATGAGAAGAAAACCACCTAGCTCTTTACATCCTTTTGTTCTTTTACTTTTGTTTATTTCTTTCCGTGAGTTCGTGTGCTAAGTTGCGTTTGCCAAAGACGACAAGCCCAAGACTCTGCAAAACCAGCCAACGCCCACTTCAACGACTCCTGAACTCTAAGCCAATCAGCGACTTCGGAGAAACCCTTTCCCGCAAAGACGGAGGAAAAGGGAAATCTTTAACACAAAAGCAACGCAAGTACAAACCCCAGATTCTTGCTGTAGCTGGTGTAATATTGAAAATAGTTTAGCCTCATTGAAAACTCAATGCGAGTGTTAAAAATGTGATTGATGGTTGTTCAGGTTATGCAATTGCACATATTGCTGTAAACGTGGGATATCAATTCTCATTCTTTTAATCTAATCCTTTCCTCACTTTCTCTCTTTCTGCAACGCGTGAATGTGTGAATGCTTGTGTTCATGTGTAGATTAGTTTACATGTCTTAGAGTTATATAAATAAAGTCTTGTTTATATTGAAAAGAGAAATATCTTGTGTTTTGTGCTCATAAGTTACAGTAGAATGTCGTCTTATTATTCTTGATTTTTTGGCTGAGTTAATGCCTTAATCTGTCGATTTTGTTACCGTGCTATTGAATAGTGTTTTCTATATTTTGGGATTTTAATATCCAGTGCAGAGTTTGTTATACGGCTTGTTCGGTGAATCGCCGTGAAACAGTGAGTCTGTTCAAATTCCCTATAAAATCATTAATGATTCCCTTTGAGCTAAATTGACCTGTTTCCCTTATAACAATATATATATTATATGTTATCATTACATATTGGTGGAGGAAGCGGGCAGATTAATCTAAATTATGAGCATAAACCAAGTTATTTAATCTTTTATATTCTTACGGATGAGATCTGAGATCGAGACTGGTGTGTGTGTGCGTATGTGTGAGTGACGTCAGCAGCGCGCGCCTCCGTGAATGAATGAGCACAGAGAAGGCTGTAACTCGAGTCAGCCTCTCCTTGTTTAACTGCAGTAAGGGAACTCAAAGTTAACATTTGAGATCAAATAAGGTCGGATTTGAGCGTGTTCCTCTCTTCTTGTAATGCCTTGTTTTATAGCTGAATTAATGTCCTGCGTGTTCCAGGTCATCTAATAGCTATAATTTAATCCCAAATCTCAGTAACTGTTAGCCGCACGAAGCTAAACTGCAGTAATTAAAAGGGAAAATAAATCAGTGGATAAAGAATAGTTTTGAGCGTGTTCCTCAATTCTATTTATCAAAGCCTTATTATTCATAGTTTGATCGTCAGTGCGTGTTCCATTGTCCGATCATATATGCTATGACTCCCCGGGTTAAACATTAGAGAATAATGCTTGCCTGTTTGTGTACGTACACTGTTCACAAAGTGGATTAAATCTCGCGAACACTGCGCGTGTCCGAGAGTGATTTGAATGGGAGCTTTTAAAAGCTTTATCAAGTAAAGTTTACCTTTGAACCAACAGCGAAGAAACCCTGTTGTGTTTATGTCCATATAAACGGACACGGGCTTGTGATTCACTGTTTCCTCAACCGCAGCACGAAGCTATTATTTGAATAAGGTTTAAGTTTAACTCTGAACGAACTGAAAGTTTAAGCGCCACATCGCAGACAAGCGGTGTTGTTATTTGTACAGTGTTGAGATGCGCCAACATTTCATGTAACAGCTTAACTGTATTTGTAATGCAACGATTAATGTGCTAGCCACTAGTTTGTTTTGGTTGCCACAGATACGATTGTGACACGAAAGTCTTAACATACTTCCGGAGCAACTTTGAACTGCGCACGCGCAGTACATTGATGCTTTTGTAAACAAACTCCATGCTGTTGCTAATGGCACGGTTTGTGTTTACATTGAAGTCTATGCTAAAGCCATTAGCCTCAAAGGTTAGAAGTTAGCATTAAACATCCAATGGTTGAATAAAGTGTGTGTTTGGAAAAGCTAAAGTGGTTTAACCCTTCAAACATTTAAACTAATAAACTTGTTGGTCTTTCTCTTCCTTATTTCTCCCTTTTTACCACTTATTTGTAGTTCTACTAGAAAGGAAAATACTAGTCCAGAATTATTAATTGTGCCAAATTCAAATTTAATTAAAACATTAAATTTATTTGGAATCATTCTATTTTCCCCCTCATATGTTTAATATGATCCTTCCTTCTAGTATTCCCTTTTGGACATAATCATTTTAGTTACAAATGAGTATTGAACTTTGAAAGTTTAAGTAAACTTATTCTACCTAATTGATTTATTACCCATATAAGTAGATTCTATTCAGACTTATACTCACTCATTACTTTATTGCGTTTTACCCCTAATTCTTCCTGTTTTGGTTATAAACATAACCACTATTTTATTTACTTATTTCCTCATTTACTTAATTTCATATTTGCTTATTTTGCCTGTTTATTACTTTACAATTTACTTTGTCTTACCATTTTCTTTCCTCTCACTTTTCACATTTGTAGGACCTGTAAGAACCATCAATCAATTCTAAGTGTATGAGATATACAATCCTGTCAAGAGGCGAATCATCCTAACGAATTGATTGCAATCAAACCTACTTTTGTTCTTCTTAACCTCTCTATATTTAAAACGCAATCCAAATTTGAACAACTCATGCAACGCTGAGATCAATTTTAATAGAGATAAGTGTTGAGCAACTGGCGCCTTCGCAGCCTCCCTGTGAGCGGTCCAACTGGAAGGTGTTGCGTTGTCAATTCTGTCAGACTAAGAAAAGAGATATCAGAAGTATTATTATATTAGTTTGTCCAAGACGAAGATTTAATAATATTGTTTGCCTCCTTGATAACAACATTTAATAATAAAAAATAATTTTCTTCATTTGAAAAAAAAAATAGAAAAGGAATTGTTTATTTTAATTAAATTTGTTTTTCACCTTTTTCTCTTTTCCCTCTTCCTCATTAGAGTGACGAAGTCTTCACATCGCTAGTCTACCTAGATACTCTGAGACCAACACAGTGATCACCACACTTCACCAGTGGTTCAAATCACTGACATAACACTTAGTTGTCGCACCACACATAAGCGTCCACTCCACACAGATCTGTGTCAGTCTCTCTTCTCCCCAGCGTGCCAACATGCCGCAGACTGCAGACCCCCTGGCAAAAGGGGAAGAGGTGAACACTTGGCTGAGAGGTACAACAGACAGCCTCACCCCCAAGACGTTTGAACTGTTATTATTTTTAATAATAATCCTAGGTCTGAGAAGATTCCTGACACAAGATTCAAGCCAGAATAACAACCATGAGGAGCTAGTCAAAATTGCCAGCTCCCTAAGCTATGCCTTCACGACCCAGCTGAAACTGAGCGACAAGCACATCACCCACCTTCAAGAGGAACTGACATGTGCTCAACGTCGCATAGACAAGCTGGAAGTGAAAGTTCAAGATCAACTCAAAGCACCCAACGAGAGCGAGCAGGAAACAACGGAACAAGTTAAGGAGCTCCAAGCAGCCCTGACAGCAGCTCAACTTGATCAACAACATGCAAAGGCTGCCAGAAAGACCTGGAAAACAGACTTCAGTATGCCAACCAGCTACTAGAGAAAGCCAAGCATGACATCAGCAACAAGAATGCTGAAATAAGTGCCCTGAAAGACCCCCTTGAAAGGTACAGAATTAAAATGGACAATCTGACCCAACAACTAGACGATACCAATGATCAGCTCTACATGGTCAGAAGAGGACTCAAACACGCTTATGCGCAGAAGCAAGAGCCAAAGCGAGAGAAACCACACTCAGCCTCACCACTGCTGAGCAGAGCAGAGTCCCATGTCCAAGAACTCGTATACAGCGAAAGAAGCGAAGGGCCACAACCCAAAACCTCACCTGCCTTCGCCACAGAACTCTTTCCTGTCAACGAAAGAAAACCTCCCATCCAAGCAGACCTTGGAGCTGCACCTGGGATGACCATCAAAGACCTCGACAAGCTGTCTAAAAACATCAGCAAGTTCAACCCGAACTCCACAGGGGGCCACACCATCCAGGCCCACCTTCAAGATATCGACTTCTATCTAGAAATGAGACCTCATGTGACTGACAGAGACAGGTTATACCTCCTTAGAGCCACGTCCAGTTCCGAGGTACGAAACTTCCTAGATCGACAGCCCAGTCGAACGAAGTCAGACTACCAGCTACTTCGTGAGGTCCTGATTAAAGAGTTTACCGACCCTGACTCCGAACATGGACTGTTAACTGCCTTAGAAACCAAACAAGGTCGACAAGAGGCTCCACAAGCTTACTACAACCGACTCCGACAAGCCTACTTTGGTGCACACAACGAACCTGACCTTGAAGAGGATGTGAACTTCAAAAGCCTCTTCCTAAGAAATCTGCACCCTGGAGTCAGCCACCATCTAGGCGTCATGGCCTGTCCACGCTCCATGACCATCCAACAGTTGCGTGACCTAACACAGAAGGCCTACAACAAGCAGAAGATGGCCTCAAAGAAAGGTGACAAAACATCCACACTCTTGAACTCTGTCAACAAAGACTCAAGCCTTGCACTGGACGACACCCAGATGCATCACAAAACCAGAGTCCTCCATCAAGAGCACAGAGAACGTGATCCCCATGTCCACGAAAGCTATCAGGCCAACTTCTGGAAAAATCCATGGGACCAGCCACGCTTCTCAAGAAACGCAAAAGATAGCAACAACTGGAAACCTAACCAGACATCCAAAGGTAATCGCCTGACTCATCCAAGAGCATCTCGTAGGGTTAAGCGACAACGAAACCCACCTCAGCATTACTCAGACATGCACAGTGCTGAGTATGCTCCAGAACCATACAGCTTACCGTCAGAAGACATGGAACAAGTCATGAGCCAACTGAACGAGTTCCTTCAAGATAAGCTGAACACGGATGACTACGAAATTGAGTCATGCTCGCTGTGACCAGCGACAGAACGGAAGGCCGACGATCGCATGGTACACCACCATATCCGAGATGACAAGCACCTGTTCAACAACCACACAGGACGAGCAAGTCTCTCACGGCCAACCGTTGATGAAAACTGAGGTACCAGAGAACATCACCTCACTCACCCATCACTCACTAGCAAACTGCTAAATGAACTCCAACTCCTAGAACCACATTCCTGTCTGTGCAACAGCAACCACCAAAGCACAGAAGGTCAGGAAGTCTGCCACATCCAGAAGGTAGCACAAGAGGAATGCAACAAAGGAGACAAAGTTTGCAGCCCAGCTTCACACAGCCATGCCAAACTACCTCCGACTGTCTGCTAAAGAACTTCCTGCCTTTCTGGACTGACCCCCATTAGATCATGGACATGCCCACATCCAAGCCAAGGATGAAGAGAGCCAGTCTTATGTAACATACCTGAAAAGGGGGGAGACGACACAGACTGGAACAGATCTGACCACACATACACTACACCATTAACACACACAACATTACCTACACCCAGAAGGTAACCACATCTACTGATAACACATTCAACAAACATATTCTTCCCACAAGTAGAATATCCAAACTTTAGCACAACACAGTTACATACACCACCATGAAGAAACATATAGCTATCCTCACAAGAGTTAGGACACCTGACACGAAGTTAAGGTGCATGGCCCCCTAGCTGCACATGACATCCTAGCTCAACAGTAGTTGCAAATCATGCTAGGAAAACCCACAGCAGCTATGTTTTGTTTTGTTCTTCTTTTACCTATCCTTTTCCTTCCCCTCTTTCTTTAGTAGGTGAAACACCTAGACACCCTGCAAGGGTCAAAGGTCTGATATTAGGATTGACTCGCTACACCTAATATCCGCAAGCCACTCTAGACTGAAGGAAAGCCAGAGAGCTCCATGCACGATAGGTCGATTCATTTTACCACAAATTAGTTCACTAGAAACTAAATGTGAACATTCTTAAGTTAAGACAACTTAGAAGAAACACACAAATCTAGTCGCAAAAGTTGATCGAAGAATTAAAACAATAATTTCCAAAATTGAATAACCTAATGCCCGGCACCAGTACAGTAACTGTCATGGAGGTGTTGTCTTGTTGTTTGCTGTGTTTTGTCTGCTTCTTCTGCCCTTGTTTTTCCAGCGCTCGACGATGTCTTCAGCTAAACACCTCGCCGAGCGAAGGGGGGTGTGTAGAATATCAAGGCCGAATATCAGATAGAATATCAGACAAATCAAGATTCGATCGAAGCATGGTTGAAACATGAGAAGCCGAATTCCACAGGACAACAGCAGGAAGACATAAATCAGACCCCCAGCCCGCCTGAATACACCCCGACCAGGCTCCGAGGACAAAGGCTAAAATTCCTGGGTTCACAAAAACTGTAAAATCATCTTAAAGGACTTTCATTCTCATTGTTAATGAAAATAATAATTTATATGCATAACTGCATATTATGTATGTGACCCACAAATTTGAATATCCTTGTTTTAATCATTGTGTTTATCGTGCTTTTAATTAGTATTGACTAGCTAAGCCTTAAGGGTTAATGTCATGTTTGGTATGTATGAGTATCATAAGTATAGCTTTAATCATTTCTTTTGATGGATTTCCTATCAAATGCATCATATTCTGGTTATAGAAATCACATTCAAAAGGATATTTTGCAAGAGAATGTATTCGGGCAATGTGACTGACCATGACATGTGATTTATTGATTGGGTGAAGAAACAAAGAGCCAGCATGGGATCTAATTGGTCAAGACAACCATTGGGAGGTCCCTAAAAGGCTGAGAATAAATACCCAGAACACTCTTCTAGAAACGCTCTTAACTTCTCCTCGCGCGCTTGAATGCTCCGTCCTCTTGGACCTCTCTCTCTCTCTCTCCGGAAAAATGAACTCTCTCTCTCTTCAGCTCTGGACCACACCCAGCCAGTTGCTACCATGATGAGAAGAAAAACCACCTAGCTCTTTACATCCTTTTTGTTCTTTTACTTTTGTTTATTTTCTTTCCGTGAGTTCGTGTGCTAAGTTGCGTTTGCCAAAGACGACAAGCCCAAGACTCTGCAAAACCAGCCAATGCCCACTTCAACGACTCCTGAACTCTAAGCCAATCAGCGACTTCGGAGAAACCCTTTCCCGCAAAGACGGAGGACAAAAGGGAAATCTTTAAACACAAAAGCAACGCAAGTACAAACCCCAGATTCTTGCTGTAGCTGGTGTAATATTGAAAATAGATTTTAGCCTCATTGAAAACTCAATGCGAGTGTTAAAAATGTGATTGATGGTTGTTCAGGTTTATGCAATTGCACATATTGCTGTAAACGTGGGATATCAACTTCTCATTCTTTTAATCTAATCCTTTCCTCACTTTCTCTCTTTCTGCAACGCGTGAATGTGTGAATGCTTGTGTTCATGTGTAGATTAGTTTACATGTCTTAGAGTTATATAAATAAAGTCTTGTTTATATTGAAAAGAGAAATATCTTGTGTTTTGTGCTCATAAGTTAATGCCTTAATCTGTCGATTTTGTTACCGTGCTATTGAATAGTGTTTTCACTATATTTTGGGATTTTAATATCCAGTGCAGAGTTTGTTATACGGCTTGTTCGGTGAATCGCCGTGAAACAGTGAGTCTGTTCAAATTCCCTATAAAATCATTAATGATTCCCTTTGAGCTAAATTGACCTGTTTCCCTTATAACAATATATATATTATATGTTATCATTACATCTGTCACGTGACTCTGTTCTTCTCTCAGCCTTGAACTGATGCTAAAACTAAGCACATTATTTACTGTCTTTACTTTTCTTTTGAAAGATAAAGCTTGCGATTATGGAAAGGGGCGTTATATATCCTACTCGTGCTAGTGGTGTTCGGCCAATCACAATGCATTGCTCTGGGTCAGTTGGCCAATCAGAGCAGACTGCGCTTGTCGGAAGGAGGGACTTTGAGAGAGGCGGGGCATAGAGGACCTACAATAATGTACAATATTAGAAAAATACTGTTTTTTGAACATTAAATCATGTCAACATATTCTGTCACACCAAATAATGATCTTTAAAAAAGAAAATGACCCCTTTAAATCTTGATGCTCAAACGGTTAGGTTTCGTTTGTGTCCATGTCCATTTGTAAACTACCCAAATGCATTACACACAACACAACTGAACAAATGAATGCATTTATTAATCCCTTCTCAAATAATAATCTCTCAGTCTATATTTCTATAAGCGAGCGCTCGAGGTGACGATTAGAGACGGATCCTGCTTCATCAACCCCAGCGGTATTAACGTATGACACACGTGTGCTGGCGTCATTAAACACATCGTTATATTCTTCAGTTCATAACCGGCTCGAAGGAACGACGCTGACCACAAAACATCCTCTATTTCATAAATGTGTCTACAAATTTCCAAAAACAGATGCTGCAAATCACGTTCTGGTCTCAAAAAGCTGACGAGAGATTTGCAGAGTCTGTTTTTGGAAATTTGCTCGAATGTCAAAAACATAAAGCTGTTCTATTCGACATGGAGAACGAAATGCCCTTAAATCACCCAGTGCATCACATTATTTAAGCAACAGCACTTAACAACTGCTTTAGAAACAGATTTAACTTGTGTTATTGTGTGCAAATACACACACTGATGCAACTCTTCTCAGACAATGACACTCCTCGCTCAGCCCTCAGGAAGCAATGACCACATAACAGAAACAAGCAGGTCAGCGTTAAAACGGGAGCTATTTGAGGAAAGACTGCATGCCGGTCTGTTACAGATAAATGTTCGTCTGCAATCAGATTTGTGAATATAACCAGCAAAACGGTCACGCTCAGACGGGCTTAGAGAAAGAGACAGGCCTCAATGTTGCCTTGTGGGTTATTTTATGCGTGTCTCGGTCTGAAGTGAATAACACTTCCACTATATGTGACGAATTTCTCTGACAGCATTCAATTCAGAAAGTTTAATTCCTTTGCGAGTCAGTTAATGTTGATATAATTTGTCAGAGATTCTCTTTTCATGGCAGTAATTATTATTTTTGGGGCTTTGACCTGCTAGATATAATCACACAGCTGTGCTGACCATAACAGTCACACGGCGTCACAGAAACACAGCTGGACAGCTGACGCACGTTCAAATCTTCAACTGTTAAGACTGAAAGGGAATTTAATGAATCCTTTAGAAGAACTGGAAACGTTCCTGATCAGCTTCTGATACACTCTTAAAAATAAGGTTTTTGCAGCGAAGCAATGGAAGAATGGTTTTTGGTTCCACAAAGAAACTTTCAGTGATCAGTTATAAAATAAGAAAAAAAAAAAAAGTCTTAGTATGAAGAACATTTTAATAATCAAAATAGCTTTTTTTTTTCCACTACAGAGTGCATTAGTGCTCATCCACTTTTGCAGAAGCACTGGCTCCAGAAGTATTTTTCCCCATTAACTTTGCCAATAAAGATTTTGTTTTTCAATCGCTATAAGCCATTAACCAAACCAGCCAGCTACAAGGAGAATCACATACCAAATGTTGAATAAAAGCAAAAAAAATTATATAAATTAAGACTGTGTTCCTAAGAACATTGGTGTGGTAAAGAACTACAATCCCATGAAGCATTGCCAATTACACAATCAAATAAAAAAACTAAGGCAAAATGTAAAACTATTCATTTAAAGTTGTTTCTTGTATCTGTAGAAATAATGTATTTTAATTTTATTGTTAAATATGCATATATACACAAGCATATTCAAGTATTTTTTGTCATTCGTATGCTTCATGGGAGTGGGAGGAGCTAAAGAGCTCATTTGGCGCATCTGTTGTCTGATTGGTGGAATTTTCTGTACAGCATCATGGTTAATGTAGTTTTTTTAATTAAGGATTCCACTATTGAACAAGATAATAAAAAAAATTAAAAATTGTATCAACACAAAGTGATGGCTTCAACAAAGGGATATACAAATGATTGACAACCTCAGAGCTCGATACAGTTCTGCTGTCAAGTTATTGTCAAAGTTCACTTTCCCTGTTTAGAAAATTAATGCAGTTTTTACTTCCGTTTTGCACCTTATTCTTCCTGTAAAACTGTGCGTGGCCATATGTTCAATTTATGGGTGTGGCTTCCGGTCTCATTTACTCCCAGCTATTTTTAGCTCTACAAAACTGTTCGTTTTGCTGCTTGATGTTGCAAAATTGGTGTCTTACCATATTATTTTAACGTATTATCTAAATTATGAACACACTGGTTTGTAGTGCGAACAGTTTTACCGTTTACTGCACGTCGTTATTCTTCTCGTTATTTCCCTATAGTGATTAATGAACTGGAAGTCTCGCCCATAGGCTTATTTCAACATTGAAGAATAAGGTGGATAAAGACGTTTTTTGCAGAATGGAGAGGTTCTTGATGCCTTATGTTTTAAGAATGTAAATGCGAGTGTAATGGCAGATAGTGTTAAGAAACGAAACCCCAGAGGGATTGTGGGTAATGACTGGCACTGACCTCCTCCGCAGTGTAAACTGCAGTCCTCCCAGCTGCTGTGAGTCCACAGGTACATGTGCTCTGGTTCCTTCACCGGATCGCTGATGTCCTCCTGCGACTGGTTCAGGGCAACCGTGTACTCATAATGGATCCCGTACGTCTGATCGTGAAACAGCAGAACCTGAGAGAAAAATGGGATAAACGTGAGATGTAGAGCGAACACTAGCCTCTGTTTATTAGCTTTCATCATGATCTGTATTTTTCCAAGATCATATTTTAATTCAGCATGGAGGCATTACATTGATCCAAAGTGGCAGTGTAGACATTTATAATAATGTTACAAAATGTTGTTCTTATCAGCTTTCTATTAATACAAATAAATACAATTCTATCACAGTTTTCACAAAAATATGAATATGAGTCTCCTACATTGATAATAATTAGAAATGTTTCTTGAGCAGCAAATCAGTATATTAGAATGATTTCTGAAGATCATGTGACACTGAAGACTGGAGTAATGATGAAAATACAGCTTTGCATCACAGGAATAAATTACATTTTAATAATATTTCAAAATGTTACAGTATTTCTGATCACATAAGCAGCCTTGGTGAGCAGAAGAGACTGCTTTCAAAGACATTAAAAAGTCTTAATGTCCCTTAAATATGTAGATTTATTTTTTTATTATTTATACCAGTTGGAAGGCTTGAAAGTCAGGCCCCAAAAAGTTGCATCAGAGGCAAGTTATTACATTTCCAAACTTACAAAAAATTTTTTCCCAATGTGGTCTAATCAATAATTCACAAAAAGACCAGGATTTTCTATTAAAAAGTGTATTTTAGATTTTATTTCAGAATTTTTAAATGGACATCACGAGTCTGGCGATGAATAACTTCATGTGAGCTGAACCCACGACACACCTTGAGGATCTCTGACTGCTGTTAATCACAAGTATTAGGAGGTGTCTGCATGTGTTTGGCCATACAGTGCACCTCCAGAGGCCAAGGCACGAAGTCTGATTTCAAGAGGCTACCAAAACGCCATGAGGGGAAAGGATCACTTCCATTCATTCCCATAATCATTTCCAGGGACAGGACGAGACTCCAGCACACACTTTATCATGAGATCCATCTCTTGAGAGCCGTTCCTCACAGACGGTGGAGGTTAACAGCTCCTCAGACCCCTCACAAAGAGCCGTCTCGCTGTCAGTCAGCGGCTAATGACATGAATAAAACTATACACAAGAGAGCACAACCACACAATCCGAATACTCCACAAGCCCACCAACAGCAGATGAACTAAATATACAGCGAAAACATGAGAACATGTCCTGCTCCTACATTTCACTCTAAAATCACAAGTGATGAAAATGAAGCCTGTTTAACTTTTTTGCATTGAGACATTATTGAATTATAATTAAACACATTTTCTACCTAGTTCTCATAGCAATGTGTGCTGACATTTTGAGTTTTTTTATTAAAATCCCTATTAGAATATATTCAAATAGAACTTTATTAGTATATTCTTTTGTCATTTAAATCAGCATATAACAAATTCCCTATAAAGACATACTCCCATGATCTACAGAGCATTATTTAAATAAGATCATTTAAATAATAAATCATTTAAATAATACAATTGTATTTCACATTTTAGCAATAAGAATGAGATTTTATACATTACTTGCATTGTTATCATGGCCATTAAAATGGTCAAAAGGATTTTTTCTTTATGCCAAAAATAAACCCAATAATGATAAATAAATAATGCTTCCTCCAATGAAAAAGTTAATCTCCTGTTTTCTCTCACATCAAAATCCACCCACGTAGGGATAGTTCTGTCAGGTCATGTTAGTCAAGCTCGCATCAGCTGATCCACGTCTACCTATAGGATCACGACACCTATCATAATTCCCTTCATAAGTCCCTTCAGTCATTATTCAGCAGCTCTCGCTTCGCTCAGGAACTAATCACCCAGCTCCTCGTCCAGTCAGGACTTGGCAGTGAATATATATTGAGTCAGACCACTGAATCATGTTGTTCAAATAATCACGTAGAACATTAATGGTATTCTGCTACATTTATCATTGATGTTGGTTCTGTTCTGTTACCCTAGGGGGCTGCGTGGATGGGCAGGGGGTGTTTGCCAGGAACAGAAACAGTCCCCCAACCTAAAACGTATGCTATTCGTAAGTTATATTGACGATAGTGGTCCTGATAGAAATATGGTTTTGGACCATTTTCGTGACAGATGCTTGATCTGTGCATATTTCTCTCCTGATTCGGATAAAACAAAAATTTTCACCTGAGAAGGCAATATTATGAATAAAAGACTCGTATTTTAGTCAGAAGCAACAGGTTAAAGTTGTTACAAACATGCAGCTTTACTCTTCTCAAGACTGATGGACTGGAGTGGTGTGGATTATTGTGATGTTTTTATCAGCTGTTTGGACTCTCATTCTGACGGCACCCATTCACAGCAGAGCATCCATTGCTGAGCAAGTGATGTAATGCTAAACTTCTTCAAATCTGTTCTGATGAAGAAACAAACTCATCTACATTTTGGATGGCGTGAGAGAGAGTACATTGTCATCAAATGTTCATTTTTAGGTGACTATTCCTTTAATTAGTTATGCACCACATGCCACTGAAACGTAACAGTGAATATTCACACTCACGGCAACACTGGCTCATGCCCATGTGGCTTATGGCCATTTCTCACCTAATTTGGAGCATTTTGCATCTTATTTAGTTATTCAAGGTCAGAAAAAAAACATTCTGACTAAAGACAGCCAGAGACACATTCGAAATTTAGCTTAAATATTCTAAATGTGTCTGAAAACACTCAACGCATCTGTGCACCAGAGGACATCTGAGAGGAAAGCCTGCTTCACTGCTTAATTACACTAATTAGAGATCTCTCTCAAGACACCTTCAGGCTCTCTGGACTTTAAACTCTCAGTGACTGCGGGGAAGTGGAGATTACAGATCTATTCTCTTCATCATCATAAAGAGCTTTGAGGAGATATTAACTGAAACAACGCGTCTGATTACAGGATTAGAGAACTGGCTTTCCTTCCATAGTGAGCAGCAAAGTGCATTTCTGCATTATTTTCTAAAATTGTTAATCTTATCATGCATTAGATGGGTGTCTTTGTTATTGCTTAACTTAATTAAAACTGCTCATTTTTTAATACACAACCCTAGTGAAAAATAAATATACAAAAATATATTTGAAATACATTAATTTCATTCTAAGTATATTGCAAATATTACATATTCATACGGTACTATTGTACTGTTTTGGTATACTAACCTGGTATACTTAAAGTCTGCTAAATTGGAACAACACATTTTGTGATTAATGCAGTTTAATTGTGAGGAAGTAGAGCTGAAGCCAAACTAAAGATACACTGAAGTTAGATTTGAAGAGTTTATTTGCAAAAACAGATAACTCTAACTCAAAAATCATGTTTTTTTTAATTATCATGTTTTATTGTGTTAGTTAGCTGTATTTATTTTAACCTAACAGAAAAACACAACTGCAATTTCATTAAAATTAATTGAATGAAAATTGTTAAACACGGAGTTATCTGTTTTTGCAAATGAGCTCTTCGTTTGATTGTGCTAAAGAACCATTGCAAGAATACTTCAGGTACACTTCAATATCTTGCATTTAAAGAGCGATATTATTCTCAGATTATGCAGCACTCATCATTAGCGACATTAAAACACATTTTAGGCTTAATATACAAAAATGTGCAGTACTCCATATTAAGTTTAATTCAAATGTTCCTATCAGTAAGTGTCGAGTGATATGTCAGTAAATATGTTCACAGATTTGAACTATACTTAGTATGAAATAAATGTGACATACATTTATTTTTAAAAATGAAAATTTTAAATGCAAAGTTAAGTACTAAATCACTAAAAGTTAAATACAAATAAATTAAAGCAAAACTAAAAGAAAAATATAATTTACTTTAAAAGAAATGAATCTGAAATCGCTAGTACATTTCACAAATAATTACAAAGAAATGGCAAAGAACACATTGCATTAAACTTGACATTTTCCAGAAAAAAACGAAAGTATTTTCTTGTAAAATCACTTTTACATTGTAATATAATTACTAAAACAAAATTAAATTAAAATGAATGTTGAAAATATTAAAAAGCGAATTCAAAATGTTTAATAATACTAATGGTATAAATAATAATAAAACACAAACAGACGACTGAAGTAAAGCCGCAGAGTCAAATGGTGCATCATACCGAGATCTTCAGGTTAGAAGCACACTGAAGTGTGAATTACACTGTTTGCACCGCTATCTAGACCTGTCTATGTGTGGAAGGAGCCACATGTGACTCAGAGCAAAGAAATAATGAGGACCCTGGAGAAAGAGCAGGAGGAAGAAGTGCAGAGGAAGAAGTGGATGGAGGAGGAGGAGAGGAAACAGGAGGAAGAAGTGCAGAGGAAGAAGTGGATGGAGGAGGAGGAGAGGAAACAGGAGGAAGTAGGAAGAGATATAAAAGAGGATGTAGGAGGAGGAGAGAGCAAGAGAGGTGGCCATCGAAACAAGTTAAAGTTAAGAGAGTACAGCACGGCACCAATAACATGGGGTTTATTCCCAAGAATGCATGAACTGATAAAATGCATACATGTGAATGTAAATGTGTACAAAATGGTTATTGCTCAGATGAGATTATATTCATTTATTTTGGCCAAAATGCCAATAGCCAATTGTAAACTGCAAAAAATGATCTCATCCTCAGTATTTTTGGTAATCTACATAAGCTGTGGTGCTTATGTAGTTAGCTGGTGAATGAGTAACAGGTGCGGGTGATCAGTATTCTGGGGATGAGGTGCGCTGGGATTGGTTGGGATGTGAGTCAGGTTGTTCTGTGTCAGTGTTACCTCATAAGAATATCAATGTAATTATGCAGTGAACAGTTTTAGTTTTAGTTTGTATTGTATTGACTGTTTTGAAAGCATGGATCTTGGTTTGGAGAAACCAGTAGAAGCTGAATGTGTACTTCAACTTTTGTTGACGTGTGTTTGGAGATGTGCTGCATCAAGCTATTTTTGCGTTGTGAACGGGTCCTAACGCCACATGACATCGTGATGAAATCATTGCAGTCGACACACGGGTGGAAACGCAGCTCTAGACAAGCACAAAGGTGAAGACTTCAGGTTCAGCAGCGGCTCTGTCCCAAAAACATCTGCGTTACTGCTTTCAAAACATTCTGCGTGATCTGTTTTCCATTCAGTTCATGTGTTTGCTTTGGATTAGCAGACTGACATGTTTTCCCAATATAAAATAGCATGTTTTGTTAATCCTGAAGTTGCTCATGATGAAGACAAAATATGCCATAATTATACTCTAAATCAACCAGTAACCAGGAGAACATGACAGTTACAGTCAGCACGAAATCAAAATCGCCCCCATTTACATTCTTAAAGTGACAATTTGCCCAAAAATGAAATTATTTACTCACTCTCATGTTGTTCCAAACCCATAAGCTGTTATTTTTCCAAAGAAGCTTCATGCAGCTCTTTCCACACAGAGCTTGTACTGACCCAAAAAATATCAAAATGAATTCCCCAAAGGTAGTTGACTTGGATGCTATATTCCAAGGGCACAACCCGTCTTTTGGCTTTAAAAGAGTACTGTCGGGTTTCACTAAAGATGCACAGTGATGAATTAGCTCTGAAAAGGTGTGGACAGTTATATTTGTGCCTGACTTAACTGAATATGCTGAATATGTGGAACATGCAATATATTGAAATAGCTTTCTTTTAGCTCAAATAGAAGAGCATGGGTTCGATTCCCAGGGAAAGCAAGTTGCTTTGGATAAAAGCGTCTGCTAAAGGAATAAATGTAAATATTTGTAGGAGTTTCCCTTTCAGACACAAAATTTATGGGAGGAGAATATTGAAATGAATCACACAATGAGATTTATTAACATTTGCGTTTGTCAAATTACTGACATTTGCGGCATTATTTAACACCCAAATAAGGCATGTATTAAACTTGCGCTGCGTTTGGTATATTGCGTTGGTCGATATGTAGATGAGATGTTGCGTTTGTGTTTTTTAATTTACATATTGTTAGTAAATCACCCGCAGAAATGTCCACGTCCATCGGTGCTCTTTTGGAATTGCGCTCTCACGCTAATTTGCCCTGTTTAGTAAAACTGGCCCCATGAAATCACATGATATTATATGAGAAACTGTTCATTACTCGCAGAAAATCTTCCACGCTGCTAGAGTAAGAATGAAAGATTAAGTGAGAACTAGATGAAATATTTTCAGAAACTTAACTGCAAGCTAACGGTATATTTAAATGATTCAATACAAATGCATTAAAATTGATATTTATATTATATGCAATGAACTTTAAAGTGTTTTTTTGACCCACTTAAGTAGGACTTCAGTACATCTTTATACTATATGTCATTTTATAATATGTAATAACACAGTATGTCTGTCTGATGTTGTTAATTATGCTTAAAGACAAACCATGTGCAAATTCATCAGTCAAAAACATTGCATTCAAGCCACTGGAAAAACATTTAAATAGGTGATTTTGATTATCTAAGATTAGTTTTAGGAGATAAAATGAGTGATTTTAAGAATTATACTGTAGTTTGTGGCCTTTTATTTCATTATATTATCTGAAAGTACAGTTTTTTTATAAATATTTCAGATTTAAAAAACAATACAAGCACAATGAAATGTGCATTTAATACATTTTAAAAAAGAATGAAAAAAATGAAGAACGTTGGAAACCACGGTAGAAAGCGGAAAAAAATACCATGGAAGTCAATGGGTACCGTCCACTTTTGCCAACATTGTTCAAAATGTCTCCTTTTGTGTTCAGCAGAAGAAAGAAACTTGCACAGGTTTGGAACAACTTGAGGGCGAGTAAATGATGACAGAATATACATTTGTGGGTGAACTATCATCCCGAGGTAACTAGGAATCCAACGAGCTTCAGTCTGGATCCAGCCCTTACGAAGATCTGAGATGACCAAACACCTGAGAAGAGATGATGCCAACTAGAGGTCTGCTATCGGCTTCGGGTTAATGTTTAATGGATAGCTTTCGTGCTCGAGTCGGGTTCGGGTTTGTCGCTAAACCAAAACTATATGCAGAGGCAATCTGCTTTCAAAGACGCACGCACACACATTGCACACAGATATCAGAGATCGCGCAGCGCACAAACAGCACGGGAACTTTTATTAGTAAAATAGCTTCGATAGGCTACTGATTCACGTTATATTTCTCTGCAATGAGGGGGTAAAATAGCTGTTTTTGAACTAACTAAGACTCATTGCTTGTAGAAAGAGATGCACAGACACAGGTTCATATGCATCCCTCTCTCTCTCTCTCTGTGTGTCTTTCTCTCTGTCTCTTGCTAATTGTGTGGGGGGTTTCGTGTTCGGGCTCTAAATTTAACTGTGCTGCTTGGGTCGGGTCGGGTAGGGTCAGACAATCTCGGGTACGGGCCGGGTTCGGGCTTCAATTTTAAGCCTGTGCAGACCTTTAATGCCAACCCCTCAGATGATGCCAACCCTGAACCAACAAACAAAACTAACACATTTGGCTATAAACATATAATAATTGCTGTTGATAGTGTTCTCCGTGCGTTTGAAAACATGTCATTAACTAACTGCATGACTGTTTTACTGTATATACAAATAAACGTGAATTGAACTATCCCTTTAACTGCACTTCTTTTTCACAAGTGAACATAATGGTGAGTAAATAATGACAGAATTTTCATTGATCGTTTCCCTGATAAAACCATGCCCTGTCCTACAGTATTTCCCATTGATTATCTGATTGATACACTGACTTTAAAAGCACAGTTCAATTGGAAATGTGGGAAAGACAGTAAAGAGCTAAGCCAGAGAAAGGTGCATGTTAGCACAGAATGAATTTACCATGAGATGGAGTGGAGTCTTAGTGGGTCCCTTGGCAGACATCTTTTCCCACAGTCCTCTCCTCACGTAGCGGACCGTGGTGCCAGCGAGCTCAAACTCCCCTGGCAGCTCGATTTTCCAGTCATTGTTAATGGATCTCTTGCTGGAGTCTTTCAGAGCTGCACCAGTCAAACAAGAACACGTTTATCTAATGCATATTATACAAGCATCATTACAGCAACACTTTGTGATTCAGTTATTAAATATAACAAAATGATTTCCTTGATTTCGATCTAGTAGATCTGATTCAGTATCTAACTTTAAAAAGGAGATTTTCGTAAAATGCATGTTCAATCATATATAGTGCCATATTCATGTATAATTTATGAAGCTTATATAAGTCAATTGAAAAACATATTCATGTACAGAGCTGGGTTAATTTAGCACCAATGAGGCACTATTATATGTCTTTTTCTTGAATTAGTTGTTATTTTTATATTTTCTGCTTCAATTTAAATGTTTAGTTATGTTGTTGTGTGTTTTTGTAATTTTTTTTAGTCTGTTTTTTTTAGTGTTAATCAGTTTGTTTAATTATTTTTATTTCAGTTTCTTTTATTTTAGTACAATAAGATAAATTAAAGGAAAATGATCAACTTTTCCTTGCCATCTAGCTGAAATAAATAATTTAATGATATATACACTCACTGGCCACTTTATTAGGTACACCTTGCTAGTACCGGGTTGGACCCACTTTTGTCTTCAGAACTGCATTAATTCTTCGTGGCATAGATTCAACAAGGTGTTGGAAACATTCCTCAGAGATTTTGGTCCATATTGACATGATAGCATCACACAGTTGCTGCAGATTTGTCGGCTGCACATCCATGATGTGAATCTGTCGTTCCACCACATCCCAAAGATGCTCTATTGGATTGAGATCTGGTGACTGTGGAGGACATTTGAGTAAAGTGAACTCATCATGTTCAAGAAACCAGTCTGAGATGATTTGAGCTTTGTGACATGGTGCATTATCCTGCTGGAAGTACATCAGAAAATGGTACACTGTAGTCATAAAGGGATGGACATGGTCAGCAACAATACTCAGATAGGCTGTGGCGTTTAAACGATGCTCAATTGGTACGAAGGGGCCCAAAGTGTGCCAAGAAAATATCCCCCACACCATTACACCACCACCACCAGCAGCCTGAACCATTGAGACAAGTCAGGATGGATCCATGCTTTCATGTTCTTTACGCCAAAGTCTGACCCTACATCTGAATGTTGCAGCAGAAATCAAGACTCATCAGACCAGACAACGTTTTTCCAATCTTCTATTGTCCAATTATAGTAAGTCTGTGTGAATTGTATCCTCCGTGTCCTGTTCTTATCTGACAGGAGCGGCACCCGGTGTGGTCTTCTGCTGCTGGAGCTCATCTGTTTCAGGGTTTGACGTGTTGTGTGTTCAGAGATGGTATTCTGCATACCCTTGGTTGTAAACGATTTATTGTTGCCTTTCTATCATCTCTAACCAGTCTGTTCATTCTCCTCTGACCTCTGACATCAACAAGACATTTTCGTCCACACAACTGCCGCTCACTGGATATTTTCTCTTTTTCGGACCATTCTCTGTAAACCCTAGAGATGGTTGTGTGTGAAAATCCCAGTAGATCAGCAGTTTCTGAAATACTCAGACCAGTCCGTCTGACACCAACAACCATTCCTCGTTCAAAGTCACTTAAATCCCTTTCTTCCCCGTTCTGATGCTCGGTTTGATCTTCAGCAAGTCGTCTTCACCACATCTAGATGCCTAAATGCATTGAGTTGCTGCCATGTGATTGGCTGATTAGCAATTTGTGTTACCAAGCAATTGAACAGGTGTACCTAATAAAGTGGCTGGTGAGTGTATATTTATACTATAATAACTGCGGTACAAAGTCACATACATTACATTTCAATTTTATTTTAATATAGGGTGCACAATAAAATATTCAGCTGAACTTAAGCTTCTTAACTTTAAATTTGGTTGAAATTAATTTAACAATTTTTTTTGTTTAAAACATATTTTCAGTTTTTTATAAATAGCAAACAGATCAAACCTTTACACTGAGAAAACAAAATTACAAGTAAATTTAGCAAATAATCAATGCATTAACCATTACATTTTTAAGTGGAAAGACTGAAACATTATATTCTTACACATTCTCGAATAATCTTTTTTATTCATTTATTTGTTGAAAAAAAAATTTTTTTGCATCAATTTAATTGTACACCTTATGAATGATAATGGTGGGAATTTTTTCATCAATATAGCTCTGCCTTCACACAGTCCAAAATTCAGAGCAATCTTTTCCTTTTAAAACAATCCTTTTTCACATTCTTACCATTATGCATTTGAGCTTCTCGTGTTGAATGAGCTGTATATCATTCACCCATCATTAGCTCACAGTCATCCTATTTTTATACACACATATATTTACGACTCCATGATAGTTTCTGAGCAGTGGAGGCTGAAGACGTAATTTCCTACAGTCTGCTGCAATGAAAACATGAAGCGGTTTGTTTTGGAGAGCATCTGCGCTGAGCTCAATAGGAGGGGTTCACTTTCAAGTCAATTCAAGCGTTTTGGCTGAAATTAAAAAACATTCTTCTGTTCTCTTACAAAAGATGGAAAAGCAGACCCAAGCTAAACATAGGTTTACATCGCCCTGCTTATGAAGCACAGATTGTATCCTTCCAGTTCAGACAGTGTTGAATGAAAGGCATTATAGAATTAAATGAATGCATTGCTGCTATAAAATGTGTCCAAAATGAGGCATTAGAAAAAAGAAAGCCTGTAAATTTCAGTCTTATATAGCTCAGTCTATAATATCTGAGACTTTAATAACTTCAACCCAGGCAGTCATGTGATGCTAACCTTTGGGAGAAGGGATGTTTATTTAAGAATATGAAGAGCGAAGTGTTATTATGATCTGTCAGCATCATGTCTGTGAAGTTGGACAGCGAGACACATTAATTCTGAAAGTTGAAGGCACCTTTTCAAAAACCTCCGACTCATTAAAATAAATTAAATTACAATGAATTTGATCATCAATTGTGGGCCAGCCGGACAAATGAAGTCTTAACTAAGTTTCTCAAGATTTATAATATTCTCTCAAGTGGGATTCGCTAAACACAAGAGAGAATCTCATGAAAGTCAAGACCATGTCTGGCATATTTCCCCCCCGATATAAAAAGAATGAAATGAGAAATTTTGGTTTAAAAAAATTACTCCTTATAATTTTGCGTTGTTACATCAATTTCATGACATTTAAGCACATTTCCTACCCAATATTTATTAAGTTAAAAATTACTATAACAATTTTGACAAATGTGCATTATTATTATTATACATTAATTTCCCCTCCAGAAGCCCCACCTACTTCCACTCACTATTACGAATCTACATCCCCTCCAGAAGCCCCTCCTACTTCCACTCACTATTACGAATCTACATCCCCTCCAGAAGCCCCTCCTACTTCCTCTCACTATTACGAATCTACATCCCCTCCAGAAGCCCCTCCTACTTCCACTCACTATTACGAATCTACATCCCCTCCAGAAGCCCCTCCTACTTCCTCTCACTATTACGAATCTACATCCCCTCCAGAAGCCCCGCCTACTTCCACTCACTATTACGAATCTACATCCCCTCCAGAAGCCCCTCCTACTTCCACTCACTATTACGAATCTACATCCCCTCCAGAAGCCCCTCCTACTTCCACTCACTATTGCGAATCTACATCCCCTCCAGAAGCCCCACCTACTTCCACTCACTATTACGAATCTACATCCCTCCAGAAGCCCCGCATACTTCCACTCACTATTACGAATCTACATCCCCTCCAGAAGCCCCTCCTACTTCCACTCACTATTACGAATCTACATCCCCTCCAGAAGCCCCGCCTACTTCCACTCACTATTACGAATCTACATCCCCTCCAGAAGCCCCGCCTATTTCCACTCACTATTACGAATCTACATCCCCTCCAGAAGCCCCGCCTACTTCCACTCACTATTACGAATCTACATCCCCTCCAGAAGCCCCTCCTACTTCCACTCACTATTACGAATCTACATCCCCTCCAGAAGCCCCGCCTACTTCCACTCACTATTACGAATCTACATCCCCTCCAGAAGCCCCTCCTACTTCCACTCACTATTACTAATCTACATCCCCTCCAGAAGCCCCTCCTACTTCCACTCACTATTACGAATCTACATCCCCTCCAGAAGCCCCGCCTATTTCCACTCACTATTACGAATCTACATCCCCTCCAGAAGCCCCGCCTACTTCCACTCACTATTACGAATCTACATCCCCTCCAGAAGCCCCTCCTACTTCCACTCACTATTACGAATCTACATCCCCTCCAGAAGCCCCGCCTACTTCCACTCACTATTACGAATCTACATCCCCTCCAGAAGCCCCTCCTACTTCCACTCACTATTACGAATCTACATCCCCTCCAGAAGTCTGAAATCTGCTAGTGAGCGACGCCTCGTGGTGCCATCACAGAGAGGCTCAAAATCACTTTCCAGAACATTCTCTTTCACCCGTTCCTGGCCGGTGGAATGAACGTCCCACCCTCATCAGGAACGCTAGATCCCTGTCAAATTTCAAGCAACAACTGAAAACTCATCTCTTTCAACTCTACTTGACTACTTAAAAAAAAAATAATAATAATAATAATTTCACTTTTTTCAAAATCTTCATCTTTCTCTCCTTCCCTTGCTAGCTTGTACTTATTTGAACAATGCCTGAGACTTGGTGTTATTGGCACGTCCTCTGTCTGTTTGCCTCTTCAAGATTAATCGCTTTATGTATTCCCCAATTGTATGTCGCTTTGGATAAAAGCGTCTGCTAAATGACTAAATGTAAATGTAAACCCGGGATTATTCCTATTTACAGCCATTACAGAGCTGCTCCAGTCTCACTCTGAGACATTGTGTGGCCATTTAGAAGACTGTTGTTATGGCAACAGGTAGAGTAATTACCCAGAAAGCTATGGGACGGTTTGTCTTCCACGACTTTGATTCGCCGAGCTCCCACCGGAATGACAGCTGCCTCGATGTAACCTTTGGAAAGGAGAGAAATAAGAGGAGACACGAGAGGAAGAAGGGTGGAAAATGAAAAGAGACGAGCGAGATTTCACACTGGTGCACAGGTGGTCAGACACAGGTGGCAGGTGTGCATTTCTCTAAACATGTACGCAGTCGTGTGTGTGGATAAAGCACATGTGTGTCTCTACAAACAGTGTGTATTCATGGCCAGTCAGAGTAGATCATTAACAAAGAATCATCAAAATCAGAATACATCAGATTCATTTTTATGTTAGATTATTTATTAAATTTTAATTTACATAAAAGAATTGTATATAGCATATATAATATTATACACATATAATATAATACAATTATATACATTTATTATCAATGTTGTAAAAAGTTGTGCTGCTTAATTTAACATTTTTAGGAACATGTGATACTTACAGGATTTCTTTGACATATCCTTGCTGAATAAATATATTAATTTCCTTACAAAAAAAAAAAGTATAATAAATACTGATCCCCAAACTTTTAATGGTTGTTTCTATTATTGCAATTTTGAATAAATGCCGTTCTTTTAAACATTAAAAAATAAAATCTTATTTATACATAATTTCTTAATTTATTTTAAATATGTAATGTTTTATACAAATTACCTTATAACAGTAATTAAGTAAATATAAATGTGGCCAATCAAATACAAACACAGCAACCTGACACTTTAGACTATATAAAATAGTATATATTGTTATTTTAAATATAATATATCATATTTATATATTTATTATCATGGAGAATAATTATATTTTTTATAAATATTGTTTTTATTTTATAATTTTAATTTTAACTAAGAGATGTCTATACAGTTTTTATATAAATTTGTATTTCAGTTTAAGTTTAGACATTTTCGTATATTATGTTAAATGAACTGAAATTAAGAATAAACTAGCTGACATCAAATATGTTTATAAGTGTGTCAAATGCTTTGGTGGTCGACTCTGATCAGAAGCAGGGCATTTTCCTCTGACGTACACACACAAACAGCATTGTGACACAGTGTCTGGGCAGTAATGATCAAACCAGTCTGCTGTGGTGTTTATACACACTCAGATGATCAGATACACCTCTGCACTGAGCACAAGGAACGCTGATGGCCCCGTGTAATTGCCATGGGTCCAGCTCATTTAAAGAGGAGACCTCAGACTCTAGCGGCTTTGTGAAACATGTTTTCTCCTACGAAGGACGAGATTAGAGTTACCTCGACTGAGATGATCTGACCTGTGCTTCGAATGACAGGCTGGTGTCCTTTACTGCCCCACACTTTGCACCAAAGCCGCTTTATACTCACTGTGTTTGTCCTGGCGTGATCACAAACATGCGGTTATCCCTCCACACAGCACCACAAACCCCCGTTAAACACCCAAAACCTCACCCGATAGCATATAACACACCGAGCCCAGATCACAAACACACACTCGTTCACACGCCACCCACATCTGGAGGACCTGCAATAACCGCTGGACTTCGGGATTCGTTTTATTATGGAGAGTAATTCATCTCAAACAATGAAAGCTGAGGATATAAATGTAGGAAAGCGTTCTGTCAAGCCTGTATTGGCCTCTCCTGGAAGACCGACTGAACTTTGTCAGGAAGCTTTATTGTATCAGTGATGTCTACCTTTTGAAAAGGAATAGCTCACCCAGAGACGTCTATTGTGAAATACAAAATGATAGTGATGCTTGTTTGAGCTTCTGTTTACAAGGAACATGGATGATGATTAATACTACAATGCACATTTGCATACTACATGAACAAAAAACTCATGAGCTACTTTAATTCTGCTTTCATGGCATTTCTGTCATTTTAGGAGCTTTAAAGTATAAGTCATCTTCCTCTTTCGTTGGCAACAGATCTATTTTTCAGTTTTACAGGAGAAAATAAAATCATACAGGTCTGAAACAAACAACAGGGTGACAAGCGGGTGGCAGTGTTGTCATTTCTGGGTGAGATATTCCTTCAGTGCTTCAGTGTTCAGCAAGTATCTAACAGTCACAGAATCAATCTCGCACATTATAAGATGAATAAATAAGAGGGTGATGTTTCTGTGTTTCTGGCTGAGCAAACGCTACCTTTCAAAAACATGGGGTCAGATTTGTTTTGTCTTTTTTTTTTAAGAGATTAATACTTCTATTCAGCAAAGACACATTCAATTGATCAAAAGTGACGGTAAACATTTCACATTTCACACAAAAAAAAAGTTATTTTAAATGTTTTATTCATCAAAAGAAAACAATTATTACAGTTTCCACGAAAAAATATGAAGCAGCACAACTCTTTTCAACATTAATAATAATAAATGTTTCTTGAGCAGAAAATCAGCATATTATTTTAATTTCTGAAGATCATGTGACACTGAAGACTGGAGTAATGATGCTGGAAATACAGCTTTGATCACAGAAATAAATTGCATTTAAAAACATATTCAAATAGAAAAGAGTAATGTAATTAATTTGTCATAATATTTACTGTTTTAAAGAGACTTCTGATCCCCATATTTTCTGAACAGCAGCATATAAACCCAACAGCCGCTTCATTTCAGTTGATTTTACCAAACTGAAGCCTTGAGAGAGACTATATAAACTCAAATATAATTCTTCCAGGAGAATCTAAAGAGTGCTTAACAAGCATCAGATGCTGGATTTCCTCATAAACACACTCCAAAAGCACACATTGTGCAACCCTAACCAAGCACCACACTTCCAGAAGTAACAATCCCACTCATTCTCTCCTCAGAGAAATCAATGATTAGTGTGTCCTGCAAACAATTCAGTAAAGACCTACCATAAACTTAACTGATTAAATACAGAGTCTTTCAAATTCATATTTAAACCAAGTCTAGTCCCCACAGGACTTTCTGCTAATGAGTATGAGCAGTGACATCCATGAAGAATAATGAAGAATAATGTTTCGTGACTATCGAACTCACCTACACTGACTGACTTTTTTAATAAGCTTAAATTATATTTACATTTGATCAAACTTAAAATGCATATAACTTAGTGTAGAATCAATGACTGTCAATCAATACTTTTACAGTTTCAGCCGTTCAGAAATTTGGTCTGTAAGATTTATTAATGTTTTTGAAAGAACTCTTAAGCATTTATGTGATTAAAAATACAGTAAAATTGTGAAATATTATAACAAATTAAAATAACGGTTTTCTTTTTGAATATATTTTAAAATGTAATTTATTTCTGTGATTAAAGCTGTATTTCCAGCATCATTACTCCAGTCTTCAGTGTCACATGATCTTCAGAAATCATTATAATATGCTGATTTGCTGCTAAAGAAAAACATTGTATTATTATGAATGTTGAAAACAGTTGTGCTGCTTCATATTTTTGTGGAAATCATGATCATTTTCTATCAGGATTCTTTGATGAATAGAAACATTTTGCTTACATTAAAATGTCTTGTAATTTTGTATCAATTTAATGCATCCGTTCTAAATAGAAGTGTTATTTCTTTTTAAAGCAAAGCCGTTGAGAATGTGGTTAAATGTGAACAGTGAGAGTCAGATCTTTCTATAGGAGTGAAATCCTCACATGACTGCTCTTGAAGATCCACTAAAACACACCTTTACACAGTGAGAACTGGTTTCTGAAGCCCCAAAGATTCATTCAGAAAAAAAGACCTGTGCAAACTAAATAAATTGTACAATCTGACTCCTGAAATGCCTGAAACTGTACAATTTGCTTTCTGTCCTTTGCATCTGTTGCTTGTCAGATTAGATCTTCAGTAAAAGTCAAAGCAGACTGATACAAGATCAACAGCACCGACGCTCGGTTTTACTCCATCAATCCAAGTCAAAATCCTCATTGGCATCCAAAGCCCTTGAGAAAAATGGGATTTCGTGAGCTGTGAACTTCGATATGATCATAACATGATGGGAATGCTAAATAACAAGACTTCAGATTGTCTCCAACAGCAGAAATCCTACAGTATGCATGCAGCTTTGGCTCAGCAACATGTCCTTGGTTTTGTCCTAACGTGTTCCCCACACGGCTGGGCATAGACACTTATTCCCACATTCAGCAGTGGACAGGATGATGATGGCCTGAAGCTACAGCAGCTGGAGACCAGTGGGACGCTCGGTTTCGGGAGACACACAATGTGACTTTGGAGTCATCCGGACCGAATCAATGAATAACAGAAAACCCAGGAGCTGATGAGTAGGCGAAAAAGAGCTTGAAATGACTAAAAGTTTGAACCTCCCAAATCATTCCCCGAAACAGACCTCCTGGAGCATGTCGGTTAAATGAAATCACCATATTAACCAGAAAAAAAAGTTTAAAAAGACAAATCAGAATTTTGTTCTGTGATTTGGGGGTTTGCAAAAAAATCATACATTTCCAAACGTCTTGACTTTGGCAAGCCAACACAATTAAACACACGAGCGTTCAAATGTTTGTGATCACTACAGAAATTCACACTTATTCCGCAAGGAAGATTAATTCAATTGATCAAAACTGACAGTAAATACATTTATAATGTTACAATCAAATTCATTTTTTTAAACTATTCTATTCAAAGAATCTTGAAAACATAAAACAAAAAAAACTAAAGCAAAGTTTTAACATTGATAATAATAAGAAACGTTTCTTGACCAGCAAATCAGCAAATTACAATGATTTCTAGAGGATGAAGGTGATACTAGAATTAAGAAAGCGTTTTAAATATATTAAAACAGAAAATGGTCATTTTAAATTGTAAAACAAATTCAAAATGTTTTTTTTATTTTTTTTTATCAAACAGCTGCGTGGCTTGGTGAAACAACAAACAGTTTTATTTAGTATTATTTCTATACTTATATATTCATTCATATGTTGAATTAGAATTTATTTTGTAATTTCATTCATTTTATCATTCATTGTCTCTCTTTTTATATATTTCTATTTATCTGCAGTTATTTTATTTCTGTTTTGTAATTTATAGAGCCTGCAACTT
>QVTF01005074.1:0-29507 GCA_003573665.1 Oxygymnocypris stewartii
ATTCGATAAGCGAGATGAGCCTCGTGCGACAGCTTCATTTCTGACAACTTCTGCTTACAGTGGGATTGCTAGAAAAAATGATCTCCCCCATATGAAACGCATTGCTTATACTCAGATCCATAAATCTCCTCCGTGGATGTGTGATCTACAGCTGGAGGACTTGTGTGTACATCAGATCACTGCAGTACCATGGAAATGTCATGATTGTTGGTTCTCAGCAATACGAGTCAGTATGTAGACGGTCCAATCAAATCAATTTCAAATAAGCTGTAGCACCTTGATTTCAAACATTAAATTCACCAGATTCAGCCGGAAATAATAAATATTATTTCTGCGATATAATATAAAAAATAATACAATATATCATAAAATAACATAATATAATATAATACAATATAATATATCACCCACCACTATTTACCATATAAACACCATGTATACGCAAAAAAATACAAATGGTATACTAATAATAAAATGCATATTCAGTTCACTATATTACCCACAATAGGCATACATATTATTTCAGCAATATAATATATCACACACCCCTATTTGCTGTACTGTACAGAATCCCATAAATACTATGAAATATATAAAAATAAACAAATATTATAATTATCAAGTATTTAGTTCACCAAAATCTGATGAAGCATATATTTCTGCAACAAAAAATATATAAAATTAATATTATTAAAAAATGTAATATAATTAAAAGCTTGATAATATTAATTTAAATATTTTGTATTATGTTACATATAATAAATATGTTTCCAACTAAATATATTAAATTATGATATGAAATATTTAAAAAATATAACATTTAAAATAATAATATATAATGAAATATAATATATGTTATCCCTACTTTAACAAATCCATTCTTCAGACAACAAAATATATTAGATATATAATATAAAATCATAACATAATATAATAATAATTTGGTCAATCACCAACCCCTACCTTCTATACAGTACTACATAAATGCCATGATTTATTTTAAAAAAGTTTAAAGTATATCATAGTATAATTATTTATTTTAAGAATTTAATTCACCAGATTCTCCAAAAATAGGCATAAATATTTATGTAACAATTTAATCATATAAATGATTTTATAACTAATATAATTATTAATAATAACATAATATTTGGGTCAATTGCCCATCCGTACTCACAGTACAGTACCATATAAATACCAATGTTTAAATTATAGATATATATATATATATATATATATATATATATATATATATGGTATATCATAACATAGTGCAGCCATAGTTTTGGGGCGTATGCCAAAACACAATAATATTCATCACGCATGCGGTCATCATCAATCCATGTTAGACTGCCAGTGCATAATAACAAATGACCCGCAGTGTCCCGACATGACTTAAACGTGTGCCAATGTATCAAAACTACAGCATAAAACATGTTGGAGATGATTTCTCTGAGTTAACGTGACATTGGACTCTGAAACTCTCCGAGTATTAAAGTACCAAAGCCGTGACTCACGTTGTGACTCATATAAACCAGACACTCAAATATACGATGCTGTGGTACACAAGTATATGAAACAAACAGAAAAATATGGTGAAATTCTGACTCACACAGAAGGGCAAACAACGAGTGCTGTGCCCAGACATGCAGTAGCTTTAGTGTCACCTTCCCAAAGCCTCCAGCTCCTTTCCATTTCTCTCCCCTAAACCAGCCCCACAAGGCAACAGAAGCGAGGAGACAAAGGTGTCTATTCTCTTTCTTTCTTTCTCTTCGGCTCACTGTGAGAGCAGACATGCCGCCTGTCACAATGCCACTTCGGTCTTGCCAATCTCCTCGTCCCGGGACGGCCTAATCCACGCTGAAAGGGTCCGAGTGCCGAGGAAGGCCCCTCATTGTTACTGCGTTTAGACAAGAGTTCAAAGTGCTTCTTATGCCACCTGGCCATCTTCGATGTTAAGAAACATAAAGATGACTCTTATTGGCCTGATTCAGTTCATCTGAATCACCTCAGACCACAAGAAAAGCCAGCGGTGACACGAGACAGCGAGAGAGCCAGAGGAGACGTGAGTGATCGCCTCAGTATTCAGAGACTCAAACCACAGTAAGGAGAGAAATATACTGTACGCAAACACACACGATGTGAATGCTCGGCCCATTTCACATTTTCAAGAGTTTTCAGAAAGCAACAATGCTTGAAGCTTGTTCACAACCTGTATAATAATGATAATATTTAAAATAATGATATAATTACATTTGTGATTTTTATTAGAATATTATATATAAAATAAATAGTTATATATACATATATACACACATATATACACATATATACACACATATACACATATATACATATATACACATATATACACATATACACACACATATATACACATATATACACACATATATATACATATATACACACATATATACATATACACACATATACACCATATATACATATACTATATACATATATACACACATATATACATATATACACATATACATATATACATATATACACATATATACACACTATATATACATATATATATATACATATATACACATATATATACATATATACACACATATATATACATATATACACATATATATATACATATATACACACATATACACACATATATATACATATATACACACATATACACATATATACACATATATACACACATATATATACATATATACACACATATATACACATATACATATATACACATATATACATATATACACATATATACATATATACACATATATATATAATTTTAATAAAACAAATATTATTTTATTAAAATAAAATAAAAATCTATTATAACATGCCAAAAACCCTCGGCATTGTGGATGAGTTCTGCATGGGCAAACACAAGACATAGTTTAATAAAAATATTTTATTTACTAAATTTAATTATTTATTTAAAACTAGTATCTATCATTTTTCTCTGTCCACCATTTAATAAAAGTATTAATAAGCTATTATTTGCATGGCTTGTATGAAAACATGATTAATGACGCAATCCGGACGCTCTTAAAGAACCCAATGAGGTGAAGTACAAACGAATCCTGACACTCACGAGCCGCTGTGAAGAGAATAAGATGTGATTACAGGTCTCTTTCAGGTAAGACATTAGCTCAATTCATCAATGTTATACATGAGACGAAGCACAGCGTAACGTCACAAGGACAAAATAAGGACGTACAACAATCAGACAGCAGTAGACAAGTAGAATTAAATTAGCCTAACTCACTTAAGCTGAGAAGAGAAACAGGCGAGGGGAGATAAACTATTTAAAGGCAATGCAGACGGTCTGAATGTGAAGGTCTCGTTCCAGATAAATGACAGCAGGGTCGGTGTATGAAACTTCAGCTGTGAGGGAGTTAACCTACACTATCACAATAAACGTCAATGCAAGAATACACTGCTTATCAAGAATCGGTTTTGGGCTGTATGTGTATGTGGATAAAAATGTTTCATCATCAGTTCTTCAGATCAGTATGATGTTGTAGGCATCAACTATCAAAAATAAAAAAGGAAGTGCTCCATCGTTCTTTAAAGTAACAGCAGAAGACGTTTTACCCCTCAAGTAGTAGTATACATCAAGTGTTTACAGTCAACATGAAATCAAAAATTGACACCCAATTTTTCTCTACTTTCATTTAGTAAAACTTGTCATTTCAAACCTGTTGCCATTTCTTTCATCTGTTGAAAAAATAGTAGCAATATGAAAATGTCTTCTGTACGTGAAAAAATTACATAAAAATATGAAATGCTATAAAACTAGTGATCGACCGATATTGATTTTTATAACCGATACCAATACCAATTATTTGCATGTTTATGTACCTGATAACCGATATGCAGAACCGATATTTATTCACTGTTATAAAGTACATAAATAACAGAGTGAAGTCCATTCTTCACTTTGGTTTTTCCTTCTTTCAGTCATCTTAACAACAACAAAAACTGTTGAAAATTAACATTTTCATGTCAAATTTAGTCTTAAAATTACAACAATAAAAACATTTTATTTTTAAAAAGCATCATCAGCAACACTGATATTAACAATAAGCAAAAGAATGTCTAATGTTTTCAAATGGAGAAAATAAAGGACAGAAGTCATATCAACTTCATTTTAAACTACAGTTTTAGGTTTATAAGCTTTTTAATAGACTAAAGAGTGTTTTTTTGTTTTTTTTACAAAAGCGATATCTGATTATGGTAAAATGCTTAAATATCGGGAAAAATATCTGTAAACCGATATATCGGTCGATCTCTAAATAAAACAAACCAAAATTAAATACAAATTTAAATAAACCAATAAATTAATATAAAATGTGAATAAAAAAAAAGTCAAACAAATAAACAATACAAATTATCTAAAATAAAACAATATAACGGAAATTAATATTGACTTATCAATAGAAACATTAATACTAATACAGTTAGAAATAGACCCAAACAAAGTTGAACTTGACCTTTGGCCTCTGACAGCTCAGCAACTATCCAAACATAACAATCTTGTCATTTTAAACTGTCATACTATGAAAGTAAAATGTTTTTTCACACTTTAACCTCATCCTCATTCGTCTCTGCTAATTTAAGAGGGTTGCTTTAAAATCCCACAGACCTGGCCGGACGTTTGAGGAGCCTTCTCACCAAAAACACATGCTCCTCGAGGTCTCCACTACAAATGCAGCTTTCCAAACAATCACCAAATGACCATTTCCACCGAGAGGGAGTGGTATCTCTGCTTGTGTGAGTGCCAAGTAGATTTTTTCGGGGTTATGTTGATTTTGGAAGTGGCTTAGCAGAAAAAGGGAAGCCTAAGCAAACATCTCCATTATCACCCGCTTTAGAGAAGCTGCTCCTGCCGTCCAAACAAAACACAGCAGTCCTGCCAGCGCTGGCCACAACATGACCGAACGCAAATACCAGCCATACCTGCAGCTGCGACCGCAGTATCAAACACATGCTAACCAGAAGACCACTGGGAACAAAAGAGGACAGAGAAATCTGAGAAATGTAATGCTGCTCCGAGTGCTTTTCATGGTGTTCTGGCCCATTCTATCACCTGCCAAGCAGAAATCATAGCTTGATTGCTTAAACAACTATATGATTTCAGTTATGAAGTATGTGAAGCAAACGGTACGAGACGAGTTACATGCTGAACAGTGATGCTTCTGCAAGCTTTTTATTATACATCCATTCAAATTATATAAATGCTACTGTAAGATATAAGAGACCACTGTGGGGGATTTTTTTAGGTGCCATACATTTTATAAATAAAATATGTTCTGTAAATTTCTAATATTAATAATTAATTTGTTAATATACAATACTTAAAGTTATATATATATATATATATATATATATATATATATATATATATATATAGGGGTGTAATGGTACAAAAATATGACAGTTCGGTACGTACCTCGGTTTTAACGTCACGGTTGATATGATTTCGGTACAGCAGTGGGAATTATTATTATTTATTTTTATAAACAGTGGTTTACTGAACAAGTTTATCTTTCTTTAAATAAATTCAGCTATAGTTCAAATGTTCTTAGTGATAAAAATATACCTCAGCTTATTATTAAAGGGGTCTTCGGATGCAAAATTCTACTTTACAAGTTGTTTTGAACATAAATGTGTGTTGGAAGTGTGCGTACACATCCATCCTATAATGATACAAATCCACCAGTGTTTTTTTTTTAAATCCTCTTTCTTAAATCAGGCTGTTCTGAGATTCCTGTCAGAATGACGTAGTTCTGTACAGGCCCTCCCACGATAGCTGATTGACAAGCCGTCTTACCTTAGACCCCGCCCTGAGTGAGCTGTCATCCGTCCACCATTGCGTCGACTCTGGTGCAGGAAGACAAAAATATTTCCCATTGAGCGATTGAGGTGTGTTGTTGTTGGATGTAATAATGAACATAGCAGTCCGTCAGTTACTCCGACATCTGAGCCGCAGAGGATTAACGTTACTTTCGCTTTGAAGTGAATGCACCGATCCCCCCCGATCTACATAAATGCCATCTTTGTTCGCGCGAATCATTCGTGATACAGCTTTATCTACAGAAGAAGTGAGGATAAAGGTTTTTATGAATCTTTGCAAATCGCCTTTCCTAATAATGTACTAGTAAGCCAGTTTCGCGGCTGTAGTTTAGTATTCTCCATAGATATATATATCTAGATGCCTCATTATCGGCTGTTTCTATGGGCTGCGATACGTAAGCCATCCGTCATTTTTGGAACGGTCTGTGAATCTTTGAGCTCATTGACTGTGTGTGTCTACAACAGCAAGTTATACGCTTCTATATCTCTGAATATTCATTGATTATTATAGTGAATGTGAGATGGCTGATGTATCTGGAGTGTCTACACATCTATGGTCTGCTCGTCACTCCACGGAAGAGAGGGGCGGAGTCAACAGAGCTCATTAGGATTTAAAGTAACATGGACTAAAACACAGCTTGCTGAAAACAGAGCTGATTTTGACAGGGTAAAGGTGTTTTTTTACACTACCATTGAGAAATGTTACCTACGGTATGTTACAGAACTTTCATTAAGATCCTAAAGAATCCTTTCAACTTGTGAAAAATGGGCATCCGAGGACCCCTTTAAAACTATAGGGAACCCTTTTACATTATAAGATTACAGTTAGGCCTAACAACTTAAGCCAAACTTAAATGTAATTGTTATTTATTTTTAAATAGATGATCAACACTCAACTTTATAAAAATATTGTTGTATGCAAACATGTAAATTGCACATAATGCAGTTTTTAAATTAATTTATAAATAATAAAATGTCTAGGCTATTTGTTAAAATATATTAAATTACACATTGGCTGTCATAGCATGTTTCATAACAGATTCATTTAAATATTAAATAATTAAGACTAACAGGTTTAGTAAAATATAATGAGTATATGGTGTAATATTTTGTGAAATGCTCCTCTCTCTCCTCGTTTCTTCTTGTGGGCTAACGAGCTGTGGACACTGATGACTTGCTGAGGTCAATGAAATGGTGCGTGACATTTTATTTCCACGCTGTTTTGTTCATGTCTTTCCGTGGCTGAACACTGACTGAGCAATTACATGAGGCATGAGATGTTCAGTCATGTTTATTAGCTTAAAACTAGTAGTACAGAGGAAGAAATGATCATTCACTCGAGTCTGCGTCGCGTTACGTCTCAGACACGGGAACCGGAGCTGATCACGGCCCGCTCGAGTCAATGCTTGTGTTGGGTTTATACCAGCGATATGTCATGCCACATCAAAGACTGTCAAAACACCATTTATTATTTGAATTTCCTGGGAAAAAAAATACTGTATTCTTTCGGTACACATGTGTACCAAACCGAAAGAGTTTGGTACTAATACGTGTACAGTTACATCCCTAATATATATATATATATATAAATCACAATATGATGTAGACATTACAAATAATTAACTATAATTATTAAATGAAATAAAAAATGTATCATATAAAATAAAATTATATTAATTGTTTTATATTTATAAAATACATGTGTGTGTAGATAGATTTTTTATTAATTATTATTAATAATACAAGAAAAAAATATTTTGCAGTATTAGCCAGACATGTTGACAAAAAAAACACATTCCTTAAAATGTTACCCGTTCAGACATTATCAATATATGATTCATGCCCACTCAAGTCTATACTAATACAAAGAGTGCAAACAAATGTTACAAAACACAAAACTTCACTTTCTGGCCGCCAGCTGCAGTTAAAGTCCAGATTGGTAATCAAAAGAGTCTCTGCATTCACCTCTGCAATGGACAAGAAAAAACAAGAGAAAAAGTGCAAAACCAGCCTCGCTGGAGTGTGAGGTGTCTTGTGATGTGTGGGCTGTAAAAACAGAAATCAGGGTGATTTTGGCGAGGCTGATCTGGTAGGGGATGGTTGTGAAATACACTCAGCACCATGACTGCTGTTAAGCCATCAAACTCACTCCCTGGGCTCTCGTATCTGTGTGTGAATGTCCCTCCGCTAGCTTTGACCCGCTCTGCCTAAATGACTCACTGTTCAGTCCAACAGAGAGCAGTCCAACACAAAACGCCTTTTTGTTACTTGTAGACGTGTTTCACCTCACCAGCATAAAGAAGGTAAAGTCAGATGAGGAAAGAGAGGAAAGAGGGTGTCGTACACCGCAATTTTGGCTGACAGTTTTTATGAGGGGTTTTATGTATTTTATGTAAATGCTGAAATTTGTGTCGCCCAAAAAATGTGCACAACTCAAAATGTCAAAAACATGCATGTCAACCACTACAAGTACAATATATTTAACAATATATTTACATGTATGTAGCCTATCCTTATTATTTATGTACAACTTTTAAGTCTAGTAACATGAACATGTTTTAATGGTAAAAAAAAACTAATAAAATGATATATCATATACAAGGAAATCAAAGCAAACAAAACTAAAATTAGAAATAAAAAAAATACATTAATAAAACATAAAATAAAAATGAATTACAATAAAGTATAATAAAAAAAAATATAAAAAAATAAACAAACATATATTATGTTAGCAATGTGAAAGTGTCCAATAAAATATATCAGGTAGGTAAATGATGAAGGAATACATTTGAGGACAGAATTTTAATTAGTCACTTTCCTGGGCTTTTTGTGAATGATTCATCGTCAGTGCTCAATATTATAAATGCTATAATAGATTGTAATAAAAGCAATTAAAAACAGCTCTAAATCTAATCATATTGGCTTCCCGACTTCTTCTGGATATGGACAGTCACACGGGAAAAGCCTTTACTTTTAAAAGAAATGAAAGTTCATGTAACTGAAACAGCATATTTTCATACATTTCTTCAGACTTCAAAAAGAAATGCTACTAGTTTGCAAAGTCTTCTCCCAAGTTGCCCATGTTGTTTGTTTGGTGTCCAAATCCTTATCTAGGAATGTTTCCTACAGTTAAACCGAATTTAGATCACAGGAGAACCGTTCTAATGGTTACAAATATGCAATTTAATCTTTTTAAAGATAATCTATTACAAGCATAACATAAACCACAAAACTGATTTCACTGATCTCTGTGCCAACTGTTTTAGCAATAGCAGTTAGCATTTTAATATTTTATAGACTTCACAAGATCACTATCCCGTCACAGACATTTATAACCCAACATATTCAATTTTGCCATGGAGTCGAGTTGATGAGTCAATTTCCACCGAGTATACTATTAACCAATAACCTCAAAAGTAAATAAAAGTAAATGTTCCTTTGGAATAACAAGCACTGAGGAATGCAATAATCTGAATGTGCAATCAAGTTAATAAGGTCACATTTGACTTTAATTTAACGAGTGGGGAAACCAAACAAAGACAAACACAGTTACAGAAGGAAAGACAACACAAGAGTCACAAGCCGCAGAGTTAGTGTGGGCATTTATAATGCTACTGGACTGATCAGTGTTTCTTCGATTGGATGCACATCAACATATCCAGCACGACAGAAAAACACTATAAAGCCTCTTGAGAGCTTTCAAAGCTTCCTCGATGTTTGACTTCAGCAGTCCACTATAAAGAAACTCAAACGCACAGGTTTGCTGCTCAGATCACAGATAAAACCGTATCATCTGTGCACTGGATCAGACACGTTAACTCGTGCTCTCACCCTCCTACCAGTGATAGAGAACAGCAATGCTTGTATTTATGAATAACAAGAAATGGTTTATCTTCCTGCAAAGCAGAAAAAACAACATCGAAAAGTGCACATGTCGCTCTGGATTAGCTAAAGAATTAAATACAATAATAATCTTACACAGATTGGACCAACTTCAAATCCAAGATGGGTTTATACTGGTGTGGTGCTGCAATAAACTGTTAACTAGTCATCGCTGCACATATTATAGCTTGACCAGTTTAACTACAATGGATGACCAGCTAAAACCCATCATGTAATATCTAACTGGATTCAAATGTGTGTAGTACACAACTCAATGTCAGAGCATTGTTAACCACAACACAAAAAAAAATTGTTAATAGTTGATATTTAATATAGTTAATTGTATTACATTAAGACCTTTTAATTGCATATATCCTTTTATTTACAACTTTCATTGTGCATCAAGTCTGTTGACTTGTTGCATTATGTTAGCATAAATTCAAGCAAGAAAAATTGAAACAAACAGAAGTATTAAAAAAATCAATTAAATGAAAAAGACATCAAAAACACGTGAACAGATGATGTTATCTTTTCTTTCTAAACCCGTACAGGACAATAGCCCAGCGCTGTCTACAGCACGATCTGTTTGGCATGTGCACTTCAAAGCCTCATGGCGAGATGCAGGACGTTTGTTCTGTGCATTAAGCTGATGGCACTGTATTGTTGCTGGAGAGGGTCACGTGCGGCGTGATAAAGCGTGAACCATGTTTGCTGTATTTGTTAACAGGTCTACCTGAAGCCAGAAAAAGGCAGAGCAAGGCTGATTTAGTCTGATAAACCCCAAGTCTTGCTCAAGAGCCAAAGCAAAGAATTATAGGTTCAAAGAGATTCTTGATAAATGATTAAAAAGACTCAAACTCCTTACAGCTTTCAGACGCATTACGGCTCCCAGGTGGCGCCGGAGCAACAATGGGAAAGAGGAGGAACGCTCGGCCGGTGGCCAGTGAAGCACGAGGACATGCCTTAAGGTTTCTTTAATTATCATTTGCTGTTCTATACCTGTAATCATTCTCACACCTTGTCTTTACAACCTTTGACCTCTTTTGGCACTCCATGTTTGGATCTCACGGTGTTTAACTTTATTCAATAGTTTAACCCTTACTGATGCAAAGCATTGATATTGATGATACATTTTTTTTTTTAAGTATGATTATTTTGGGTGAACGTAAGAAAAATGTTTTCAAGGTTGCAAAATGTATGAGAGATGACATCTCACAGTGAAGATTAGGCTGCATTGAAAATCATTTGGAAAACTGATCCATGTGATTTCAATTTACAAACATTTATTTAATCTGTGATCCATAAAAAAAAAAAAATGAAAATGGTTAAATAGCATGGCTACATAATAAAATGCTTAAATATATAAGCATTTAAAATAGTGCTGTCAAATGATTAATCACATCCAAAATAACAGTTTTTGTTTACATAATGTGTGTGTGTACTGTGTATATTTATTATGTATATATAAATACACACACCTGTATGTATATATTTAAGATAAATATGTTACGTTTATATATAAAACATTTATATGATATAATTTGAATTAATATAAATATATGCATGGAAATACATGTAAATATGTTAAAAAAAAATGCTGTATGTGTATTTTCTCTCTCTATATATATATATATATTAGGGGTGGCACGGTACATGTATTCGTACCGAACCGACATGGTACGGACCTCTTATGACGAATACAGGCAATTCACCCCCAATCCTGAAGGGGGCTCAGTAATGCAACACTGTTTGATAACCGCCAGCAGAAGAATAGCGAATGCCGTGAGTTACACACTTGAAAACAAAGCCCACTAAACAGTGACCATGTGTTGATTCTGAACGCGTCTCTCACATGGACTGACAAGAGCTTTGTGCTCGTATATCCTACCTCTCTCATTCGGCACAAATCCAAATATTCCATCATATTTCCTTGTTTGCGATGTAACTTATCTGAATGCTAAACTATTATTTATTATGTAAATTATAGGCTGTGTAGGTCACTTTAATTCAGTCGCGTTCCAACGTTGACACAGAGGTGGTGCGCTGATGCTTGTATTTTATTTTGATAAAGTAGCTTACTAACTTCAGCAATGCTGGAACTGATGTGTTTTGTGTGTGTTAGGAAACGTGATCATGTTTGTAACATTTTGTAACAATTTTGAATGTTAAATGTTCAATATATACAATACAGTAAAAAAGTGTATGTATGTGTGTGTGTGTGTGTGTGTGTGTGTGTGTGTGTGTGTGGTCCAGCGCGTGATCACTTCAACTGTTTCCTTATACCAGCAGTCAACTTTAAACTCTTATTGTCTTATTAATAATCACTGGATAAAGGTCTGCTTTTATTTGTGTACACTCACAATGAAAGCAAAACATATTTTTTATATATATTTTATATAAATATTATAATATAATATACATTTTATATAAATAATAATGTAATAATAGTAATTTGCTACAGTGGGTCTCTAAGGGTTACAAAGAACTCTATGAAGGAAAACGCTGGAATTTTTTTAGACAATCAGAACATCAACACAGGACAGGTTAGAAAGGACCCGGAGCTCCTCTGTAATTGCTTAGTAATATCCATCTGTCACGCAGGGCCGGATACTCTAATGGTATACGACAGCAATTATGTTGTTATACCTTCAATATGCCCAAGACCTGGAGGAAGCATCTGAGTGATGGAGCCAGAGACACAGAGAGAGAGAGGCACAGAGAGAGAGAGACACAGAGAGAGAGAAGAGAGAGAGAGAAAGAGAGAGAGAGAGAGAGACAGAGAGAGAGAGAGAGAGACAGAGAGAGAGAGAGAGAGAGAGAGTCCTTCATTTACAGAGCTCAGTGACTCTGAGAAAATGCCCTTCTTACTCGGAGAAGATGATAACACAGCTACACTCGCTGCTAAATATATGTTAACCATTCACAATGTTAGATGTTCAACATGATTCACTTGATACTGACCAACTTGATCTTTTCATTTATTTAGAATGATTTTGATTTTATTTATTATGTTGTTATTTATTTACCTATGTTATTGTTGTATATATATATATATATGCTTTGGCAACACTGTGTTACGCAGTCATGCTAATAAAGCTTATTTGAATTGAATTAAATTGAAATTGAGAGAGAGAGAGAGAGAGAGGAGAAGAGAGAGAGAGAGAGAGAGAGAGAGAGAGAGAGAGAGAGAGAGAGAGAGAGGAGAGAGAGAGAGAGAAGAGAGACACAGAGAGAAGAGAGAGAGACACAGAGAGAGAGAAGAGAAAGAACAGAGAGAAGAAGAGAGAGAGAGAGGGACACAGAGAGAGAGACAGAGCGAGAGCGAGAGAGAGCGAGAGAGAGCGAGAGAGAGAGACAGAGAGATAGAGACACATATAGAGTGAGAGACAGAGAGCGACAGAGAGAGAGAGCGAGCGAGAGCGAGGTCAACAGGAGGAGCGTTTTTTAATAGATGATGATACCATTGCAAGAAAGACAAAAATCCCAAGAAAAAGTTTCATCCACAAAAAGCAAACTATATGGGTTTAAAATGACATGAGCGTGAGTAAACGATGACTCTGATACCACTTTTCCACTGGGGCTGGTGCCGGTGCTCGGCCGAAAGTGGCACTCGTTCAGAACCGGCTCGCGTTTCCACTGGCAGGCAGCTGAACCGTCTACGTCCCTATTCCCTATTCACTGTCGATGGTTCGATACGTGACCATCATGTGACCGGAATCACTTGTCATCTCTTGCAGAAGCTGCATAACCGAAATGGCGCCATACGGAGTATATGTCCGATCTCTTTGTTTAATTTTTCAAATTTACCTGACTTTCGACCGCTTGGCTCAAATAGGTCTGCAAGGAGTCAGTGCAGCTTCTCACAAGACACGACAACGAGCAAGAAGAAGGGTAAGTAACATTATGTTCTTAAATCCCACCGATCCATCTGTTTTGGTTTGGTTTGTTGCGTGCTGTTCAGTCTAATAAATCACAATACGTTTTGTGCTCCGTCCGTTTTTATTTGAAACAAAGTCTCAGCTTTCAAATTACGTTATATATTATATATATTATATTATATATATTGACCGATGACCTTATGTAAATCAGGGCCGGCTCTAGGCATGAGCAGGGGTGGGCTAAGCCCACCCAAATTACTGTCTTGCCCACCCAATCAAAATTAGACAAAGATTGCGTAATTTTTTTATGCAGTGATTAAAACCAATCTGAAGTGAACTGTATTTTGAGAAGTTTAAGATATATCTGGAGACTGCCACAACAATAATAAATAACACCAAAAAAATTGCATTTTACTTTTATTGGCTGAAATCAAGGTGAATTCATGCGGAGCTTCAGTCTGTCGCAGAAAAGCTGAGGCTGACAACGAACGAAAACAGGCAGAAATATTTGCGCGCTATCACGGGAAGTTTGTGAGTTAAGGGGAGTTTTATAGGCTACATGAATATGTATCATAGCCTACCACTGAAATTACCTGGGCTGCGTTTCCCAGAAGCATCATAAGCTTAGGTACATCGTAGACCCGTTGAAACCAATGTAGCTACGATCAACTTAGGCTTACGATGCTTTTGCTGTTTATGCTGAATGTTAGATTTAAAATTGAAAGTAAAGAGCCTGTGCGAAAAAAAAAATGTTCGTTACTATAGCAACAGTCTGCTCGACTGCTCCCTTTATATATGTGTTATATCGCGTTCCCCTTATATGACGTACCAGTGGTTCTCAAAGTGCGGTATGAGTAGCACTATATATATATATATATATATATATATATATATATGTGGTACTCGGGCTCCCTCTAGTGGTATGCAGATGAATCACTAAATTAAACATAAATGTATTTTAAACACTGATCAATAATAGAGAACTGGATTGCTCATGATGTCATGTTAGTGAAGCCACCACGCCACCGCACCGCCATATTGGTATTCCCCACTAATTCCATTGAATTAATAGGAAATTGTACGAATTTAATGAGAACACCACCTAACAAGTCAGCGTTTTTAAATCTTTAAGTATCCCTGTGCATTCTTACAGTGCAAACACACTAGGCATGTAATGAATTTCCCCTGCTTATTAAAAAGTTACATTCATTAGAGTAGCGAACATCAGATGAACATGACAAACATCGGACGGACACGACCTTAACACGTATATGTATAACAAATGACAAAGTGCTCATTCTGAAATATGAAGAAAGATTTATGAATTTACATACACGTAGAAATGAATCCCGTGTGACCGATTCGCTTCAAATCGGGTGGTTTTAGATCAGCGGTTATAAGTGACTCAATGGTGCTCTCTGCCGGTAGGGAATAGTAAGGAATGGCGGATCGAACACTTCCGGTGGCTTCACTGCATGTCGGCAGTTTATAACACAACGAGCAATCCAGTCATTATACAGATCAGTGATTTTAAAACAAAATTAATATTAAGATATTAACAATATTAAGTACTTGGTATTAAAAATTTGAGAACCACAGACGGTAAACCAATAATATCCAGTGATGCAAACTATTTGACATTGTTTTTTTATTCCACAGTTTTGAATGGAAAGTAGGTCTGTCATTTAGGTGATTCATGAAATTCATAATTTATTATGACAATAGCATTTTTCTGTTTTGCGTTTTCAACTATACGACTGAAATTGAATGGATGCATATTTTAAAATAAAAAAAAATATTATTTGCAGTTCAGATTGATTACTTTAAAAAAAGTCTTATTCTTTTACTGTTCTTTTCTTTTAATTATTATTTTAATTATTTTATTCCCCTAAATCCATTTAAATCCTTTAATTATTTAGTTTCTTTAAATAAATTCCATTACAATAGTGGTCTGGTCTTTATTTTCCTCAAAACGACTGGTTTTAGACATGTTCTAGACATGATTATGGCCTTGTTTGGTATAAATACAAAAGTTAGTTGAAAAGAATCACCAGCGTAGAAACAATGATCCAGAGAAACAGAACAAAGAGAGCTTTTTTCAATAAAGAATAAAGTTTAATTTGCTGTGAAAGTGCATGATATTTTAATCTAGACTGTCCATGGAAGCTTTGTTCAGTGTACATATAATATAGCTAATATAGCAATGTCTACAGTATACACATCTTCTAGACTATGTGATAAAATGATGACTAAAAAAAATGATATTTACCACCCATGATATCTGCCAGCCCACCCTTCCATAGCAGCCAAGAACTGGGTCTGATATAAATACGATAAAATACACACATAAAATGCTATAGCTGGACAGACAAGTCATAAAGGCACTTCTCTGTTAGTAAGGGAGCAATAACAGACCTAAAATTATGGTTTCTCTCTCTTTAAACAGACACGCACACATATTTTATAGCAAACCGCAACACTGTCTGGGAAACCCCAGAAACTGAAGAGGATAAAACGACAGAAGACTTGATCAATGAGAATTAATTAGCCAAAAGTAGAATGAAGATGAAAGCAGCAGGTTCGTGAGTGTCTTGTCAGATCACTTCTTCAATGAAAGTGCTTTGTTATTTAATACAATTCAACGCTAGCATGCCTAATGGCTACGAATGCTTCACTGACCTCAGCCTGCATAGAAATGTGCTTCATGCATAAATCAACAAAGCTCAAAAGTTGGATTTCAGCTTTCCTAGACTTCATTTCACTGGCAAATATAAAAAGCAAACAATCATGATGTTTTATGAATGTGTGCCAGGACAGAACTTTATTTTCATGGCAGACTTCACTCTAAAATAAACATTCAGCAAAACAGCGCTTGGAAAGAGACAGTAAAACATAGTTCATCAGGGGCAAAAATACGAAATCCAAGCCAAGGAGAGATGTAGGAGGAACATGAGAAACTAAAACGTAGCAAACCAAACAACATTTTTCAGGAGCATAACAGTAGCTTCAAGTGTCTCCAGTGGCAAACTACATTTTCCAACATGTGGCAAGAACAAACGCTAAAAAAGGTTCAATCGGACAGTTCATGTCAATGAAAAAGATGATTATTCAATTCCTGCATTATAATATATGTGTTTACTATGATTTAATTCCACCGGTTACAATAGTTTTCATTTATAAAGCTCTAAAAACCTTACTGACTGATGTTTCAGTGCACTTCCTGCAAATATGGAAAAAATAAAGGGTCTCGATTAAATACGTGCAGTTTCACATGATTAGTGCAAATTGTCACATGACCAGAGCAGTTTATTTCCTGTTTGCACCTCGAGAAGCTCTAGTAATGTATGTTAACAAAGATATGGTAAAGATTTTAGGAACACATGATCTTTAAGGTGTCTAGTATTAATATATGAATTCACATATATTCAGTTTTGCTGAGTAAACATGTTGATGGTCACAATAGTGACCGGTGGGATAACAGTGAATTTAGGTACACAATACAAATTGCAGTTGTTAGTGAAAATGGCAATATAATGTTGCAACGACAAAATATTGCACTAAATTAAAACTTAAAATGTTGCTAATATTATTTACAATATTGATGTTCTAATACTGTAGCACTAATATAAAAATGTGATGTTATATTTGACAAAGAAATAATATTTTTGAAATGTGCTGATGGTTATATTGTGTCTTTTATCTCAGTGTTCCTGTCAGTGTTGTATAAGGGTTTTTATGCATAATAGTAATCCTAGAATGTGATCAAACAGTTTAAAATAGCTGGGATAAGATATATAACTATATTTATGACTGCAGAAATATGATAATTCAGTACTCACCTTATCCCATGTAAAACACAATTTTACTAATGACACATGATTTGGATATTTTCATGTCTGGGACACATTTGGGATTAAACGGGTTAAGTAAAGTATTGTTTCATCCAATAGTAACACTATTGTTCATAAATTGGGTTGGTAATATTTTTTGTTTTAGAAAAAATATATTTTGCTCACCAAGGCTGCATTTATTTAAACATACAGTAAAAATATCAATATTGTTAAATATGATTTCAATTTAACATAACTGTTTTCTATATGAATATAAAAAAAATTCAGCATCATTACTCCAGTGTCACATGATCCTTCAGAAATCATTCTAATATGCTGATTTGATGCTCAAACATTTCTGAATATTATCATTGTTAAAAAAAGTTGTGCTGCTTCATATTTTTTTGTGGAAACAGCATTTTTTTCAAGATTCTTTGATACATTATTTTGATTTTCACCCTTGCTGATTAAAAGTACATTTCTTAAAAGAAATACAGCCTTACTGACCGCAACATTTTCAACTCTCAGTGAACTTTTCTCTGATCCAAAACATCTTCCTCTGGGCCCAAAAAAAAAAAAAATGATTTAGGATTTTGAACTTTATTGTTTGTAACTTAAACCTTCAAGAGTTTACATTTTATACAGAGCAGTACAACAAACCAAGAGAGCTGGTATTTTCTCATTCGCAGGAAACCCACAGCTCACATTTCAGACTCACAACACAAGCTCTTCCTAAATTACTGACACTTCCCATGTTTGCAAGCAATCAGCCACGAGATGGTCTCTTTTTTGCCTGTGGTGTAATTATTGGGTCATTATGCCAAATGTCTTTGGGGACATAGAGGAAGGGGTTGGATAGTTGCACAAACCATATCCTGCTTTTGAAGACGTTAAAGCCAGACGCATCCAGACATAAAACCACAGGAGTAACGCTGTGTTGCTATTTATGCACGCCGTCCCATTTGAGAGCAAAATCCTGAAGCAGCCATTCATGAAGAGAAGAAAGAAGTCAAGACAGGGAATTCCTGACAGCTTATTAAACATAGGAAATAAAGGAATCGTGGATGAAATCTCATTAACATCTCACTTGTTTTCTGAGACAGCGATGTTAACATGAAACTGAATTTGCAAGTGTTGTCAAACAGTTTCCGATGCTTATCAATACTGAAATATCTAAGAGAGCATTAGACCGCGGTGTAATGAGAACGTTTATACACCTGCTCTTTAACAAAATACACATTTAACAACATATTTTCATTCCAAACTCACCTCATACCATCAGTCGAGTGTTTGAAAACTCCTTTTTGCGATCTGATGTGGCTTGTTATCATCGAATGAGGCTGAAAATACATGCTATGTCAATTAGCATTGCATTTTAAATCGACTTTCTTATGAAAATACCAGAGAATGGCTTGAAGAACACAGATAAACCATATATTGCATCTGTCCTGTGTTTTGTCTTCATGTTTTATCAGTTAAAGCATTTCTTCTTTTTATTCGGTTCCAGTGATAGCTAGATGCTTTGATCCATATTTGTGATTTCTTGGAACGTCATAAAATCTGACTTCTGTGAGGTGTATTTGGAGTTATATATATATATATATATATACACACACAGGTGCTGGTCATATAATTAGAATATCATCAAAAAGTTGATTTCACTAATTCCATTCAAAAAGTGAAACTTGCATAATGTATGCATTCATTCCACACAGACTGATATATTTCAAGTGTTTATTTCTTTTAATTTTGATGATTATAAGTGACAACTAATGAAAACCCCAAATTCAGTATCTCAGAAAATTAGAATATTACTTAAGACCAATACAAAGAAAGGATTTTTAGAAAGCTTGGCCAACTGAAAAGTATGAACATGAAAAGTATGAGCATGTACAGCACTCAATACTTAGTTGGGGCTCCTTTCACCTGAATTACTGCAGCAATGCGGCGTGGCATGGAGTCGATCAGTCTGTGGCACTGCTCAGGTGTTATGAGAGCCCAGGTTGCTCTGATAGTGGCCTTCAGCTCTTCTGCATTGTTGGGTCTGGCATATCGCATCTTCCTCTTCACAATACCCCATAGATTTTCTATGGGGTTAAGGTCAGGCGAGTTTGCTGGCCAATTAAGAACAGGGATACCATGGTCCTTAAACCAGGTACTGGTAGCTTTGGCACTGTGTGCAGGTGCCGTCATGTTGGAAAATGAAATCTGCATCTCCATAAAGTTGGTCAGCAGCAGGAAGCATGAAGTGCTCTAAAACTTCCTGGTATACGGCTGTGTTGACCTTGGACCTCAGAAAACACAGTGGACCAACACCAGCAGATGACACCAGCAGATACATTTTTTTCTACCACATCTTTTCCTTCCCGTCGCCTCTCTATTAATGTGCTTGGACACAGAGCTCTGTGAACAGCCAGCCTCTTTTGCAATGACCTTTTGTGTCTTGTCCTCCTTGTGCAAGGTGTCAATGGTCATCTTTTGGACAACTAACTGTCAAGTCAGGAGTCTTCCCCATGATTGTGTAGCCTACAGAACTAGAGACCATTTAAAGGCCTTTGCAGGTGTTTTGAGTTAATTAGCTGATTAGAGTGTGGCACCAGGTGTCTTCAATATTGAACCTTTTCACCATATTCTAATTTTCTGAGATACTGAATTTGGGGTTTTCATTAGTTGTCAGTTATAATCATCAAAATTAAAAGAAATAAACACTTGAAATATATCAGTCTGTGTGGAATGAATGTATACATTATACAAGTTTCACTTTTTGAATGGAATTAGTGAAATAAATCAACTTTTTGATGATATTCTAATTATATGACCAGCACCTGTATGTATGTATGTATGTTATGTATTATGTATATATGTATATATGTATATATGTATATTGTATATATGTTATTAGATATAGATATATATATCTATCTTATTAATTATATATATATTAGTGGTGGGCATAGATTAATTTTTTTAATCTAGATTAAAATGGCTCATTTGAATTCTGCCGAAGGCATTCAGAATATGTGTGCTACCCAAATAATGACTAAAAGTAAGTCTTTGAGAACGGGTTTCTCAAGCCAGGTGGCGCATTAGACCAGGGGCTCATCTCCTGTTTCCAAAATGCATCACAAACTTTAATCTCTTCCCGTCCCAATCCCACGAAAAAACTGGAGGAAAATCCCGTTCCACTCCCGGAAGAATGACTCCCATTCCCTCCCACTCCCGTGTTGTTGTTTTTTTTTTTTTTTTTGATAACTGTCAATTACAGTACAAATATAGTACAGATCACAGCGTGCCCACCTTATTAGTTGAATAAAAACCCAAAATGTCGTTTTTTGTTATTATATTGAACTGAAAGCCATCTTATGCACAGTGTTGCACAGATTAAATTTCATGTAAATCATCCATGCTAACACACACGTCTTCTATTTTTATTTTTAGACATTTCACTCTCTATAGATATATTTTTCAAAGACGGAGTTTCTCGCTCAAGTTCACATGAGACCTAAAGCGCATCCTGTTTGCTTAAAAGCGCAACGTTTCGTTGTTATTCTGAGTCCACACAAATAAACGTAGAGTCTTTACAGATTCGAAAGATGTATTAGGCTACTTTTATCTGTATGACCAAGAATGACGGAGATTTTAAGAGCAAGTGAGCGCACCGGAGCCTGTCCTGCAGCAAACGCGCTTCCACACAAACACTTCAATAGCGCACATTTCTCTAGGTTATCATCATATTGAGCGGCCATGTAAAGTTGCTACTACATACATCTTTCAGAGGAAAAGCCATATTTGAGGTTGATGAATGATAGAGCGTTTGGATGTCCTGCCCGATTGTATTACCACATAGACCAGCCGTAACAATCTGTCCATCACGGACTGCGAGCCTCTAGTTCGAAGACTCGTTCTCGCCCCCTACAGTGCAATTCGGCTAGGTATACATCCGCGCTAAAATATCAGGGTGAAAGTCATCATAGCTTGCGTAGTATAGACCCAGCTCCAAACCCAACTTTGAGAATAGATTAACGGCGATATTTTTTTTATCGCCCGATAAGAGTCTCGCGTTAACGCAGCACGTTAACGCCGATAACGGCCCACCACTAATATATAATATTATATAAAAAACAAATATACACAGTACACACACATTATGCAAACAACATGTTTATGTTGGATGCGATAATCATTTGACAGCATTAATGCAAATACATATGTTTTCCTGAAGTATTGAAGAATATGAAGTTATTCTTAACACCTCAAGAAGTTTTCAATAATGTAGAAATATATATTCTCATGTTGTAATCTAGCTGTATTTCAATATTTATCTTTCAGTAAAAATTACTATTGGAAATGGTATCGAATATCAATATTTTTATCAATATAGAATTTAGAAATATCATTATCGTGAGTCACAATACTTCTTTGCAACCGTTTTATTTTTGTAATTGGACATTTCTGAGAGGGCATTCTGTTAGAGGAACAATAAAATAAAACATAATTGAGAGACAAACTTCAATAAAGTTACTGAACTGAACATGTCAAAGTATGACTTCTCTCTCATAAACTTCTTATCAGTGCTACCATGAGACGTTTATTAATCGATACTGAATCACTATATTTCTCAGCAATGAGGGGGTCACATTGCTGTATTTTAAGTAACTAAACTCAGCTTCGTTGTTTGTAGAGAGAGATGGACGCTTACAATTCTCACACCTCTCTCTCTCTCTCTCTCTCTCTATGGAAAAGAATGCAGTCTTTGCTGAAACCTGTCATTTACGGCGCGGCTGCTGAAAACAGTCTGGACTCTTTCACCCCATATGTGTCAGCCTCTAAATCTATGGAAAAGCTTGCATTTCAACACACTGAAATACCCAGACAGGAAAACTCACATACATCTCAGCTTGACAGTATCTCTTACAACATGTCTATCTAACCAAGACCACCACAGCAACCTACTAGAAACACCGTAATAACCCAGAACACACAGAGAATCACATCGCTGGGTCCTACAAACAAGTGATGCACCTGTCAGGATTTTTCATGGCCGAACCCATTTATTTCAAACCGCAAATTGGCCGATAGCGATACAGTTGCAGATTTGTTTTCTCTGTTTAAGCAAATGTATTTGTTGTTTATTCACACTGTAACAGACAAACGTCTGTTATGCATTAAACAGAGGATAGATGAAAAGAAAATACCATCAAAAGATTTCTGAAGTCAGCTTCACTCAGAAATACATTCATATAGACCCTGATTCAATATTTAGGGTTTTCTTCAAATATTTAATGTATTGCGAACTGTGAGCTTGCTCTAGTTTGTCTTCATCTTGTTAACATCCTGTTTTACTTCGTAATATTTCAACAATGTTTTTCACGAATGATTGCAATGCAGTTTGCGTGCCATTTTGGAATAGAGATTGGCACAAAAAAAAAAAACTGTCCGCTGCTAATCTTTGTGTGTTCCAACACCCCCCCCCCCTCCTCCTTGCTAAAAGGTCATTGTGTGTCAAAAGCCATGTGCTTTCTCATCTGCGTCTCACACTAGAGGTCTGGTTTGTGGTCGAACAGTGGCTGTAATGAGTGAGCCACACTTAAGCTATTAGAAGGGGCTCTGAAAAGGGTGCGAGTCAAGAGTGTTATTAGGGGCCCTACGAACACGTCCAGACACTCTGACATTACTCTGAAAACACTGCTGCTTTCTAGTGGCCAGCTGATTTACTGCTTTGTTGATGGATCAGCGCTGATAAGGAATTATTGGAAACCTGCCAAAATGAATTGAATAAACAAAAGCATTTATTTCCTTGGTGTACTATTAATATCCTTAGCTAATATCCTCAGACTGGACATAGAAGCTGCTTTTGAGGGGAAGCTGATGTATAGTTTTACCAATTTGAACAGTCAAATATAAAAAAAAAAGCTAATTTAAATTTGAGATAATTAACGATATCTTGTTCTGGGGTTTGACATGAACATGATAATGTGCTGTTAATCCTATAAAAATCAATAATCTGTTTCTATCAAAACAACATGACAGTCCAAATTATTAACAAGAAATTTATTTGTGCATATTTTATTGAACTTTTAACTAGTGCAAATAGGCCTATTATAAGTTATGTTATATAAGGTGTATACAACTTTACATAAACTATAGCAACCTATTTTATAGTTAAAAAATATACATTTAATACAACTAATTCATTTAAAATAAAAACAATGCACATACACTACAGAAAATAATAATTTTATTCGGAAAGGATGCATTCAATTGATCAAGTGAGAGTTAATAAATAAAATAAATACATACATGCTGTTCTTTTGAACTTTCTATTCATCAAAGAATCCTGTAAAACATGCATCACCATTTCCACAAAAATATTAAGCAGCTGCTTTCAATTTTCAGTGTTTTTAATCAAAATGTTTCTTGAACAGCAAATACGCATATAAGGATGATTTCTGAAAGATCGTGAGACACTGAAGACTAAAGACTCAGCTTTGCATCACAGGAATAAATTATATTTTACCACATATTCAAATAGAAAACAGTTATTTTGAACAGTAATAATATTTCACAATTCAGTATTTTTAATCAAATAAATGCAGCCTTGGTGAGCAGAAGAGACTCAAAAACAGCCGCAAACTTTTGAACGGCAGTGTATATAAATAGAGTAAATGAGAAAATAACAATGTAATCATAATAGGGCTTATCTTTGACATAATCTGCAGTGATAATTACATAATAGATTACTTCCTGAGTTACAGTGTGTTCACTTTCCATTTCCATGTAAGTCTCGATACACGGTTTATAACTATAGCTCCTTATGAATTTCCTTAAAGCATTCAGACCTTTGCAAAATAGTATACTATTGTATTTATTAGATGCTCTAGCTATTCTCTGAATTAAAATAATTGCATTAATGTGCAAAAAAACACATTTGATTTAAATTTAATTGTATGATGAAAAGAACAATACCAGACCAAAAACAGAGCAGACTGGATGTTCTTCCTATCCAGAATATTAATGACAACTTGAGGATTTAAATCTCATGAAAAGAGCTCTTGAACAGATTTACCAGTTAACAGATTGGAGTGAATCAAGAAGTCCCTACGCATACATCTGCTCATCTCCAGTGTTTGTTTACTTGCCAAATATTAGCAGTTTAACACCCTTAAGGTGGCACAGAATGAGAGAATGAAGAGCACAGGAGTGGAAATGGGACAAAAGCATGTCTTTGCCCTCCAACCAGAGTCCTTTACCAGGAAGCCGTCTCAAACAGAGCCATTCTGTTTTCATTATGCAGCCTTTGTTACCGGCTCCAGCGACAGGTTCTGATTAGTGAACGTCTGGGGACGGAGAGGTTGGTCTGGGTCATTCGCCTGAAGTCTACAGTAAATCACAGACAGGTTCATGTGAGAGGAACGCAGTGGACTGTGCTCTAAATACAACGATGACACTGTTGGGAAATCGAGAACATATGCATGGGAAAAGCATATAAAAACAGGGCTAATGAGATCTAAACATGGCTTTGTTTGTGAATGACACCTCAAATTATATGTTTGTTTATGAAGACTTGATTGCATTTATTAACTACAAAATTATTTAAAAAGCCATATTTAAAATCATTATTTACACTAGCATAAGTTTATATATATATTTTTTTTTCAAAGATGCATCTTCTACTCACCAAAGCTACATTTATTTGATCAGGAATACAAGAAAAACAGTAATATTGAGAAATATTGTTACAATTTAAAATAACTGTTTTCTTTGTTAATATATGTTAAAATAAAATGTATTCCTATGCAAAGCCAATCTTTCAGCATCACTTATTGGTATTCGATTAATTAGCAATTATGGTACTCATTAATAATGGTTCTTGTTATAAATGTTGAAAACTGCTTCATATTTTTATGAAATATTTTTTTGCTTAATATTGTGTTTTTTTTTCTTTAGGATTCTTTGATGAATGTTTATATATATATATATATTTACTGTCACTTTTAAACAATTTGATATGACCTTGCTGAATAAAAGTATTAATTAATTATTTTTTTCTTTCTTTACAGTTTGAATATTTGGTGTCATAGTTTTAACAAAAAAATTAAGTAGAAAACTTTCAACATTTTAGACTTCAGATTTCTGATCATGTGACTCAAGACGGCTGCTGAAAATTCAGCTTTGCATTATAGGAATACATTATAATATAGAGTTATATTCAAATAGAAAATAGATATTTTGAATTGTAACAATATTTCAAAATTGTACAGTTTTACTGTAAACTGTTTTGATCAAATAAATGCAGACTATGCGAGCATAAGAGACTGGTAGTATAGCAATATAGTAATAGTAAGGTCTTCCAATCAAATCACTTGTTCCTCTAAACGGCGGATAAAGAGATTCGGACCACATCCTCCACTGTCTCCAGGGAATTTCAATCTGTGACAAACGGTCTAAACACAGCATACGCTACCGCCCACATGGCATTGTATCTTCCTGCTATTGAGAACAATCAGTCAAAAAGTCCCACTTTCCACACTGAAAATGCTTATGGCCACATAAGCATGGAAAGCACGGAGGGACGTTCGATCCTGCCAAGACGACTTCCTGAATCACAAAGAGGAATTAAGGGAATGCAATGCAAGTTAACCGGGAGACATTCGGAAATACAAGTCATGCATATAACGTGTTTTATGGGCTCAAAGTGGCCGGTGACAGTTGAATAAATTGACAGGCTTTGCATCCTTCATCCTGTTGTCCAAGAACCACAGACGCACAGTTTAGAAGGCTTTTCTAGCTTTTGCTTTAATGTCAAGTTCTTTTCAAGCAGCTGTGTTTAAAATCTACTCAAAAACTGAATTTAAATTAAAGTGACATAGATCTGAATTAATCATACTTAAATAGTGTGGAAAGAAAGAAAGAAAGAAAGAAAGAAAGAAAGAAAGAAGAAAGAAAGAAAGAAAGAAAGAGAAAGAAAGAAAAAAGAAAGAAGAAAGAAAGAAAGAACCAACGGTAAAGACGTATATATAAAATAAGTAATCAAACAACTTTAATCACTAGATACATTCATTGAATTAGACAACTGAATTAGACAAATCTCATTCTAATTTCTAATTTCTATTTTCAATTTTTTTAGAGAGAGAGATGTGAGAATTGAAAGCGTCCATCTCTCTCTCTACAAACAATGAAGCTGAGTTTAGTTACTTAAAATACAGCAATGTGACCCCCTCATTGCTGAGAAATATAGCAATTCAGTATCGATTAATAAAAGTCTCGTGGTAGCACTGATAAGAAGTTCATGAGCTTCTGAATATGATCTCTGTGTGCGAGTGGTGTGTGTGAATTAAGATCGGATGGTGATTAAACTGAACGGTTTTAATATATTGGCCTGGTCTCACACACACACACAGTGGTGTTCAGTATGGTCACACTGTGTAGTTTTTGTTCAAAATGTTAGAATGTTGGGGGGGGGGGGGTATTTGCACAGTGGTTAACCAGAAAAATGGCACGTCATGCCGAAAAGGTTGCCGACCCCTGGTGTAGATGTTTCTTTAAGTCTCCATTTTTTGCACAATAGACTATTATCTGTATGCAGTGAGTCTGTTTTGTTGTTTTGTGCCTGTTAAAGGTTTCATTTTCTTCACTGTCACGGTGAAGCTGATGAATCACAGCCTTGTCTCCATCTGTATCAATAGAAATGCATAATTGAAGAGCTTGTGTGTAACAAATGGATAAATTAGTCCTTCATTTCATCTTGTTCTCCCGGTGTGACGTGAACACTGTCTGTATGAGCGATTGGTGATGGTGTCGGTGGACATGCAATTGACCTGTCTTGTCTTTCAGTGTACCTGCCATCATCATTAGAGTACGCAGACTTCTGCATCTGATAGCTTTGGCTATCGCTGTGAAATATGTAGAGGGAGTTATCAAGCTTTTGTCATCAGTCAAACAATTTGTCATCAGTCCATTATTGGCGGAATTCATAATCATTGGAGAAATGTAGCATTCCATCACTTGCTCACCCAATAGATACTCTGCAGTGAATGGGTGCCGCCAGAATAGAGTCCAAACAGTTGATAAAAACATCACAATACTCCAACACCACTCCAGTACAACCAATTCATGTCTTGTGAAGAGAAAACTGTTTGTAAGGAATAAATCCATCACTAAGTTGTTTTAACTTTAAACTGCCACAGCGGTCCATAATCCATAAAGCGCTTCCTCCAGATAAAAAGTCCATCTCATGCTGTCCCTCACATCAAACATCTCACATTTTTAGAGCTGTTTTTTGGACTGTTTTGGTGCTTGATCTGTATATTTCTCTCCTGATTCAGAATTTCAGATGAGACAACTTTTTCACAAGAGGAATATTTTTTTATGGATTATGGACTCGTATTTTAGCTTGAAGCAATGATTTGAAGTTAAACACATCTTGATGAATTTATTTCTTACAAACACACAGCTTTCCTCTTCACAAGATGTTAATTGATGTACTGGACTGGAGTGGTGTGGATTATTTGTATCAGCTGTTTAGACTCTCATTCTGACGGCACCCATTCACTGCATTGTGAGCAAGTGATGGAATGGGTCATTATTTTGGATGAACTGTTTCTTAAGTTGCCATGCAATCTTTTTGCTTTCTAAGAGGGAATTTCTGCAATAAAAAGCTTTCATTTATAATATCATTCCACTGTAGTAAGGGAAAAGGACTATTTCACAATTCAGTAGTATCTAGGCAGAAAAGCACAAAACACCAAGATATTTGCAGTAATTCTGGCAGGAAATGTTCATTTCTCCCAAAATGATGATTCATCCACTTTCAAAGTGATTCACTGTGAATCGGCCTGAACAAGCCAGAGGCCTCTGCACAAACTCCTCCTCGACTTTCAAATACGTTATAACAACAGTGACTTCCAGGTATTTTTCTCACTCACAGCCCAATTTTGCTCTCACTAGTGAGGCACTCTTAAGAAAACATCTCGCCCTCTTATCCCAGCCTCCGTCTCGGAACAGATTGCCGTTTTCAGCATCACCTGCTTGGCATTTCACGATATCAGCTCTCCACTTAAGCAAGCTCACTTTGATTCATTTGGCTATGTTGGGGAAGCAAAAAAATAAAGGAGAAAATAAAAAGGTGGAATAAGTTTAGCCGAAGGCCTTTTCAACAAGCAACCTTCAGTTGACTGAGAGGCCACGACTTCAGCTCCACAGGAGCGTGTTTGTCTTTAACCTGGGGCCGTAAATGGTATTTGTGTCAAATGTGCAAATATGCAGCTGCCCACTGAGAGAGACGCCGGTCAACTCTCTTTCTTCGCTCTGAGAGAGGTTTACCATCATGTCATGGCAACCACAACTATTCATCTTACTGGCTAGGAATAAACCACTGACCAAAGATCTGCAACCAGAAATTCAAAAGGCAACAAACAAACAAAAGTACAAGAAATCACCATCAATATGATTTTTTTTTTTTTCATAAAAATTATTACCATGCAGAAAATGTGCCTTAGTGTCAAAGCATTTGCATGGTGACTTTATTAAATTGAAGCAAGTTTTAATAAATATATAAAACTAAAAAAATAATTATGTGGATATATACATGAAATTGAACTTCACTTTTTTTATATAAAATTACAAATTATTTAGATTATACATTTTAAATTAATTGAATCTAAATCTCTAAACATTTAAAATAATATATATTTAGAATACATTTAGATTTGATATGTGTATATATATATACACAAACACACACACACAGTCATGGTCAGAATTATTAGCACCCTTAGTAAATAACCAAAGGCTGTGAAAATCAATCTGTCTTTTGATCTTTATTTAAAAGAAAATCACAAAAATGTTACCTTTCATTGGATAATAAGACTTTAAAATGGGGAGAAAATCATTATGAAATAAATATTTTCTCAAATACACATTGGACACATTATTGGCACCCCTAGAAATTCTTAAGAGGAAAATCTCTGAAGTATATTCCCATTCATATTCACAATTTTGAGCACTCCACGGTGATTATGAACATGAAATTATCCAGCCATGC